>SZWC01021529.1:4856-45958 GCA_023375785.1 Penium margaritaceum | reverse complement strand
GGCAAGAGGAACCGTTCAGCCACCGCCAGCTGTCCTGGCTGCCGACGGCCAATACGAGGTCCTTCGCCTACTCCAGCACCGAGAGCGTACTCTTCGGTCGCGCGTTGTCAGGGAGTACCTCGTCCATCGGGCCGGTTGTGGACCTGAACATAATTCATGGGAGCCCGAATCTCGGTTGCCCACAGGGGTGGTCAACAAGTACTGGAGCAAGCTTGCAGCTCGCACAGATTGATGCGTGGCAGGAGGTACCACCTGAACGCGGAAAAGTGAACAACATTCCCACAGGGCAGCATTCATGGACAGCGACCATAGGAGGTTGGGGACGCCCAACATGGTTGTCGCGCGGACGCTCCAGCCTAAAGGGGGGAGGCCGCTAGCCGTGCTGACCTACAAGCTGCAGCTTAGGTCTACGTACCATGCACGTGTTCATGTTTAGCTGGTGATTGAAATTATTAATTTTCTTTCACAATGTTGATGACTCACTGACTGACAATCCTACTTGTTGTTTATGAACCGGGGCGGTTCATAATAAGTGGGGAGGAATGTAGCGGGAGGGCCGGTTCGGCCCTCCCTCCTCGCTGATGTAAGGGGTGGTTGCGCACCACCCCTCGCGTCAGCGAGGGCTGGCCGGCGGCCAGCAGTTCGCTGGCCGTCGGCCAGCTCGCTGCCGGCTGGCTGGACGGCCGGCGGCCGGCCAAGCGACCGGCCGGCCACCGGCCGGCCAGCCGCCAGCCGCCGATCGCGGCCTCAGCCGGATCGGCGGCTGGGAGGCCACGAGGGCCTCGAGGGCAAGGCCTCGTGGCCTCGTGCCCTCGCCCCCCCTCGCCCTCCTTGCAAACGAGCAAGAGAGGACGAAGGGATAGGGGTAGCGATGGGAGGTCGAAATAGCTGGCGCGAAATCGCCGGCGTGCCTCGCACGCGATGATTTCGCGCCAGAATGACAAAACATGAATCGAAGTTCGTTCACGACGAACTTCGACATAAAACAAACGAAATAACTCGTGCGAACACACGAGTTTGAGGTAAAAACCCTCGGTTTGGGTCCCAAAACCAGGGGTTTGGTTTGAAACGGAAATGGGCCTCCGGAGACTCGAAATATTCGAGTCTCCCTGCTCTGGGTCGTTGATGACGATTGCCCCTCAGTCTTGCGAAGGGGGTAAACCCCTGACGTGGACTGAGAACGCCATTCTGCGAACTCCGACGACGACTTCAGAGCAGGAGCTGGAGACACGCCCGTTACAGGGTGCTCTCTGGAGATTTAGCCTTGGTGTGTGGAGAGCACAGTCGCAGCGGAAAGATAGACTTGGAGATTTCTGGAAGCCAGAGCTGGAAAATATAGGTTAATGAGATTGAACTGAGTACAGGATATTCATACTATCCGGCTGGTTAGCCCAGGCCTGAGCCTACTGCTTTCCTAGCTTGCAATAACAAGCTACTTCCACCTAAACCCGGTGCTCTGCTTGCACCTGAAGCTGGTGCTCTACTTGCACCTAATGCCTAGTGCGAGAAGTCCCCGGCCATTGATCGTCGAGATCGACGGTCGATCTTGTCTCTCGGCGAGCCGCCTCGTTGCTCCCGTATGCCTCTCGGCGGTGGATGTGGTCACCGTGTTGCGCACACCACCGGAAGTGCTACGACTGTTGCACGGTCGCAGCCATCATTCTGCTGTCGCCGTTGACCGCGGCTGTTGCCGGGAGCTCTTGTCTGCGTACTCCCCTCGGCGGATATCGTATTCGTTACGCTATTCACCGAGGGGGCGAAAGCCACCCTCGCGTGGCGGTTACGGAACGCCGCGTGGGGGTTGCGTGCGAAACAGCCCCCTAGCGCCGGCGTGACCCCCACGCCGGCGCTCGCTCACGCGCTCGCTCGCTCCTCCGCCTCCTCGCATCGGCGGTCGAGCGGAGGTGAGCTCGACCGCGACCTGGATTTCCGAAAATCGGAAACAACCCTGCATGCCCCCAATACTCGGACGAGGCCCCGAGTATGCCAAAAAAAAGGGGCACCTTGTTACATTCACCCCCCCCCCCCCCCCCCCCGTCGGAGGCGTGACGTCCTGGCGCGCCTGAGATACTCTTGGAGAACAGTGTTGGTACCCCTGACATGGAAGCTGGCCTCTCGCTCCCAAGAGTTATGCTCCGCCGGGTACCCCTTCCACTGCACCAGAAACTCACGCCGTCGTCCCCTCTGGCGGTCCGCCAGGATCTTCTCCACCTCAAATTCCTCACTTCTTTGAACCTGGACAGTAGGAGGTGGAGCTGTCCCGCGACCCTGGAAGAAGGTGTTGGGGTCGCGATAGGCACGAAGAAGGGAGATATGGAACACCGGATGAATGGTGTAGTGAGCTGGCAGCTCCAGCTTGTATGAAACGGCCGACCACTTCTCCAGAATGCGGAACGGACCCACCCATCACGGCTTGAGTTTGGGACTCCCAACTCCCATCAGCTGCAGGTTAGCAGAGTTCATCATCACCTGATCTCCCACTTGGAACTCCTCCGCAGAGCGATGCTTATCAACCTGCTGCTTCTGCTGCTTCTCTGCCTTCAACAGCAGCTACCGCACCACGTCCCAAGTGGTGGCAAACCCTTCATCAATCTGCTGCATAACCGGAAGAGATGTTGGTGTAGCAAGGGCGGCTGGGCTCAGTGGCTGGTGGCCATAGTTCACCTCAAACGGTGACTTTCCTGTTGATGCTGACACCGCTGAGTTGTAGGAAAACTCTGCCACTCCGAGCTTCTCCTCCCAACCCTCTCCATCCGGTGGGACCATGCTCCGCAGCAGCTGCTCTAATGTCTGGTTCGTGCGCTCTGTCTGCCCATCCCTCTGTGGGTGGTATGCTGTGGTCAGCTGCACTCGCGTGCCCAGCTTCTCCATGAGATCTCTCCAGAATCGCGAAGTGAAGCGTGGATCGCGATCTGAGACCACCGACTACAGCACTCCATGCAGCTTGATGACATGACTGAGGAGGAGTTGAGCTGTCCTGGCAGCTGTGATGCTCTCAGGACATGCGATGAAGTGTGCCATCTTGGAGAACCAGTCCACCACCACCAACACCGTGTTGTTGCCTTGCTGCATCACAGGCAACCCGCCAATGAAGTCGAGCGAGATGTCTGTCCATGGCCTCTCTGGTATAGGCAATGGTTGCAGCTCCCCTGGTGGCTTGGTCCTCCGCGCCTTGATGAGTTGGCACACATCGCAGCTGCTCACAAACCTCTTGCAATCATTCGCCATTGACGACCACCAGTATTGGCGCGTCAAGGCTTTCAGCGTCTTGTCGAAGCCGAAATGACCCGAGTTGTGGGTGTCATGTGCCTCCTCCAGCAACAACTGCTTCAATGGCGCATAGTCCGGCACGACAATCCTCCGCTCTTGACCCCTTTGCCAATACACTCCATCCCTCGTGGCGTCTTTCAGCGCACCACCCGTGAACTCACTGTCCACGCCATAGCCGTGCTTGAACAGGCTATGCATGACTGGAGATCCCATCAGCACTGAGATGGCATTGAGGCTCAAGTCCGGCCTCCGCGACAGAGGATCTGCCGGGTTCCCCTTCCCAGGCTTGTACTGGATCTCGTAGTCAAAACTCCCTTCCAAGAACTCCATCTAGCGAGTTTGTCGGCGACTAAGGTTCGGCTGCGTCTTCAGGCACTTCAGGGCGTAATGGTCCGTGAAGACCACGCAGCGCCGCGACTCGATGTAGCACCTCCAGTGCTTGAACGCATGGATCACCGCCAGCATCTCCTTTTCATGGATTGCGTAGTTCAGCTCCGCACCTCGCAATTTGCGAGACGCGTACGCAATTGGTTGCGGCCCTTTCTTGTGATCCTGCATCAGCACCGCCCCAATGGCATAGTCGCTTGCGTCCGTCGCCATGACATACTCCTTGGATGAATCTGGATGCACCAGGACCGGAGCGTCACACATGGAAGTCTTGAGCTCCTCGAAGCTCTCCTACTCCTGATCGCCACATTCCCACTAGTGATCCTTCCTCAGATCTGAGTCAGCGGCACACCCTTTTCTCCGTACCCCCAGATGAATTTCCGGTAGTAGTTGACAAACCCCAGGAACACCTGGATGTCACGCACGCACTTTGGTGTCGGCCACTGCTTCACTGCTTCCACCTTTTTTGGGTCCATGCGGAGACCCTTGCCGTTGACGATGTGCCCAAGGAACTCCACCTCCCTTTTCTCGAACTCACACTTGGAGAGCTTTGCAAACAACTTCTCTCTCCGAAGAATTTCCAACACCTGCCGAAGATGTTGCTGATGCTCTTCCAGAGTTCGGGAGTAGATGAGGATCTCATCGAGGAACACCACCACGAACTGGTCCAGGTGAGGGTGGAAGATCCTGTTCATGAGGCTCATGAACGTTGCAGGAGCGTTGGTCAACCCAAACGGCATCACGAGGTACTCGAAATGACCGTGCCGCGTCCAAAACGCCGTCTTCTCCACATCCTGCTCGGCAATCCGGATCTGATGGTACCCTGAGCGCAAGTCAATCTTGCTGAAGAACTGCGCTCCCCTCAGCTGGTCAAACAGCTCCTCGATCCTTGGCAGCGGGTACCGGTTCTTGATCGTTACGTTGTTTAGTGCGCGATAGTCCACGCACATCCGTAGCTCCCCTGTCTTTTTCTTCACAAAGAGGACCGGTGCAGCGTAGGGTGACACCGACGGTGTGATGAACCCCTGCTCCGTCAGCTCCTCCAACTGCTTCTTCAGCTCACCCAGCTCATTATCGCTCATGCGATACGTAGCTCGTACCGTTGGAGTTGCTCCCGGAACCAGATCAATTTTGTGGTCGATGTCCCGCTTCGGTGGTAAACCTTTTGGCAGCTCAGCAGGAAACACGTCATTGTAGCTGTCCAACACTCCCTTGACGCCTTCCAACAGCTCTGCTACAGGTGCTTTCTGCTGCTCTCCCTCCGGTTGCTTTGTCTCCGCTGCCAACACTTCCACCTCTTCAGCTGCTACCTTTTGCCGCATCCACACAAGGTACACTTGATCCCCCTTGCGCTGACAGCGCTTCAGCTGCACGTAACTCAACTACGACACCTTGCCTGCCTTGGAGTCCTTCTCCTCTGCTCACAACAGCAAAATGATTAGCTCTCCGCTTTTCTTCACTTTCACTTGGCTGCGCACCCAATCCACTGCAGGATTCCACCGGTGCAGCCAGTCACGCCCCAAAATGGCGTCGTAGGTATCCATTGGGTACGTGCAAAAGTTCACATCGCAGGACAGCTTGCCAAGACGGATCCTCAGAGGCTTCAGAGGCAATCCGCACTCCAGCTCCCCTTGCACCAACTTGGCCGTAGTTGGCTTCCCGGGTAGCCGTGCAAGCCCCAACCTCTTTGCAAGCTCGTCGCTGAAAAATGAGTGCGACGTGCCACAATCCAGTAATGCTTTAATCTGCCGGCGAGTCTGGCGCCCCTCGCCGTCCGCAGAACCAGCCGATAAAATTTTGGCTTTGAGGAGGATCCCCGGAACGCTCCCGCTTCCTTCGCTCCGCAGCAATACACTTGGCAGCTCCCTAGTTGTCGAAGGACTTTCGGGGCTGGTGTTCGCTGATGCGGACGAAGCTTTCCCAGCAGATGGCCGCCCGCCACTCACTGCTGGTTGCCGTTTCCTTGCTGCTTCTTCTTGCAGTCCTTCTTGTGGTACACAGGCTTCCCGCAGATCCAGCAATTCCCACCACGCGGCTTGCTCTGCTGCTGGCCCCCTTGCACTGCGTCGATCTCCATGGGGTCAGCTTGTGAGTGCTGTGCTCGACGCTGAAAATTCTCTTGCTTCTCACGAAAACCCCCTCGATGGTAGCGTAGCGCGTCGACGCGCTCAGCAGTGGCTACCATCGCTTGGAACTCCGTGATGCCACTTAGTGCCAGCGTGCACTGAATCTCTGCCTTCAAGCTGTCATGGTATTTGTCTGCCATCTCCGGCTCGCTCATGTCGTCGATCTCCGAGCACAATGCCAGGAAACGGCGTGTGTACTCCTGCACCGAGCCGATCTGCTTTAGTTGCTTCAGCTTGTTGCGTGCGACCATAGAGGCATTCACAAGATCAAATCGATCTCTGATGGCTTGCTCGAACTGCTCCCATGTCGTCGGCACGCGAGCTTCAGCTTGCACCACGCCTTGCTGCCACAACACGGCATGTTGCACAGCTGCATTCCCACCTCCACCTCAAGTGGCCAGCATATTCAGCTGCCTCCACCACTCCAATGCTGCTCCGCGTAGCAGTGTCACCGCCAATGACACACGCACAGCATCGTCCTCAGGAGGGTGACCCAGAGCCCCAAAGTAGCTGTTCATCGCGAAAAACCAGGTCCGAACGCTCGCTCCCTTGACAGAGGGATTGAACGCTTCCGGAGCCTTTGGCTTTGGTCTCGGCGGACTCCTTGACCGGGCCGCCCCAACCTGTCCAGCGCCAGTCCCGTCCCGCAGGTCAGCCATCTGCCGATTGAGCCGCTCGTTCTCTAGCTTGAGGGCTCCTAGCTGCTCTACGATCTGCTGCAGGGCTTGCTCCATGGCTCTAGATAGATTTTAGCCACTGGAGATCCTTCGAAAAAATTTGGCAGCGTTTCGGCAGCAATCGAAAAATTTTCCGGCAGCAATTCGGCAGTCCAGGACAGAAATCTGAGGTCTTCGAAGTGCGTGGGAGTCACCCGTCGTCTCCCGCACACGCACGGTAGGCCATGTGGACGCTCTGGAAATGTAGAAAATTTTCCAGAGGTTGGCTTGTGCGTTGGCTTCGAAGTCTGGTCCAGCAATCTCCCTCTCGATCAGCCTCGACGTTGTCCGGCGTAGTCCGTGCCTTCGCTCCTTGAAGTTTCGCGAGCCCCGGCAGCGCTTCCGCCCAACGCGTGGCTCTGGCTCTGATACCAGATGTGAGAGTGGGTGCTCTCTGGAGATTTAGCCTTGGTGTGTGGAGAGCACAGTCGTAGCGGAAAGATAGACTTGGAGATTTCTGGAAGCCAGAGATGGAAAGTACAGTTTAATGAGATTGCACTGAGTACAGGGTATTTATACTGTCCTGCTGGCTAGCCCAGGCCTCAGCCTACTGCTTTCCTAGCTTGCTACAACAAGCTACTTGCACCTAAACCCGATGCTCTGCTTGCACCTGAAGCTGGTGCTCTACTTGCACCTAATGCCTAGTGCAAGAAGTCCCCGACCGTCGATCGTCAAGATCGACGGTCGATCTTGTCTCTCGGCGAGCCGCCTCGTTGCTCCCGTATGCCTCTCGGTGGTAGATGTGGTCACCGTGTTGCGCACGCCACCGAAAGTGCTGCGACTGTCGCACGGTCGCAGCCATCGTTCTGCTGTCGCCGTTGACCGCGGGTGTTGCCGGGAGCTCCCGTTGGCGCACTCCCCTTGGCGGATAGCGTATCCGTTACGCTATTAACCGAGGGGGCGAAAGCCACCCTCGCGTGGCGGTTACGGAACGCCGCGTGGGGGTTGCGTGCGAAACAACCCCCTAGCGCCGGCGTGACCCCCACGACGGTGCTCGCTCACGCGCTCGCTCGCTCCTCCTCCTCCTCGCATCGGCGGTCGAGCGGAGGTGAGCTCGACCGTGACCTGGATTTCCGAAAATCGGAAAAAGCCTTGCATGCCCCCAATACTCGGACGAGGCCCCGAGTATGCCAGAAAAAAGGGGCACCTCGTTATAGTTTTTGTGATTATGGTCATTAGTGTACAAAATCCAGTTTTGATCGCGTGATCCTTGGCTCTTACCAAGATGATACACGTATAATCCTTATACGTTCTTTACTAGTGTTGGTGAGTCTTCACCGAAGACTCATCACAAGTGTTGGTGAGTCATCACCGAAGACTTTTCGGACGTACATGGTCAACAATGTCTTGCCAGTTTGGAAGAGGGCACATGGAATAAATTTTCCCACATTCCGTGTGGTACGTGTTCAGCAAACGGTTGTGGTGACGCCACCTCCCCCTTTGCAAGGAGCGTCCCTGCAACCAATTAACCGGGCGTCCTTGCGAAAACCGTTCAGGTCCACACATCACTTCCCATGTCTTTGGGACTTGATCTCTTCCAAGGGGTTGTTGCCAAGGTGGTACCTCCCCGCAACATTGTCAATAAGTGCAATCCGAGATCTAGACATCAGTCCTCTCGGTTTGTAACCACGTGTTCATGACCACGTGTAGGTCTACTAGACCTCTTTCAGCACCTGTGGGTTGGTTGGTTGAACTCAACCAAGCTCCACTAAGCCCATGGAACTTGCATGCTAGCTTTTTCTTAGGGTTGGGAGGCACCAGGATCCTAAGACATGGTTGCTGAGCACACTTGTTTTTTTTTGTTCAAATATTGCACTCATCTTTGAAGGAGGCGGCATTGGTCGTCTGGCATGCGCATTTTCCGTTGAAGTCCATCACTGGACACGACAATGCTCCGACCTAGATGACCTTGGTCTTAACCATCATCCCCTCATTTCTATCTGAAATGGGTACCGTAGGCTGCCGCTCACGTCCCCGTCAAAAGCACACCGCTTTTGAACTAGGTCAACTGAGATAACCAATCTCAACAACCATGGATTCCATCCACGGACAAAGTGTTAATCGTACGGTATTCACCAAACGGGTGTACCATGATCACCATCATCTGGATACAAGTTGGAAGAACACCTTTCGGGTGTCAGTTCCATGTGATTGTGATCGAACACCTCTGAATCACATCCCGTGATCTTAAAACAACTAGTTCCTGAATTTGTTTGCGATAACATAATCGCGTGCAAGGGTTCCATTCAAGATCCCGTCAATGGATTATGTTTGCCAAGTTGCAACAATCCGTGTTGCTTCAATGTCTTCTATTATGTACATTCGGTACTTCCATTCAATAGAGTACTTTCCATATGCCTTGCCTGAGGCACTCGTGGAGGGTATCGCCCTCATTGAAGACATCCCGGCAAACATCCACCATTGTGGATACCACCGCAACGACATCCAAAATTGTATTGTACTTGTGTTCGGCAATGTACTTCAATTGAACCATCCCCAAAAGCAAGGGGCTTGATTCGCTTCACCATGGCCTTTTAGGTCAGTGAAGCATGGTTCGACTACATCGTAGTCATTATGATCTCTCTCAGAGATTGGTTTTGTTCCAACAAACTGGATAGCTGGTGTTACACCATGCCTTGGTATGAACGGAACCCATCTGCATTATTTTTGAAGTGCGCGACGTACACAACTAGTGTACTGTGTCATGATGGCCTCAACTCTGAGACGTTCTCAGAACATCAAAAGAATCTGATGAGAAGTATTGTTTCTCAAGGTCCATCTTGAAGAGTCCCTTCACATCAACATTTTGACACACTGGTCATCATTTTACCTTTGTGTTGATTATGACTCGTGTGGTTGGTCGGACCACCTAGATGTAGGTGCTAACACACTGTTTGCAGAAAGCTATTGGCTTATAGATCGTCTCAATGGTCATAAGTTTTTATCACAAAACCTAGACCTTGACGTGATCCCAAGTACGTCGTAGTTGGTTCGTAGCAATCTATGAGATCGTCATAGTTCTCTGGAGCACCATTAAGTAGAAAATGAGTGTCGCTCATTTTCTCTGAAATGGATTTTCACCAAACTGTGGATGAATTCATGTCATCGACGTTGGTTCATGTATTTTGTCTATCAATGTCCATGACATGTTCACTCACCGAGTGATGATAGACTTAAGGTGTCGCCTTCAAATTTGTTCACTTTCGACATTCAGTCAATCTTGTCATACGTCAGAGAGTGACTCTTGCAGTTTTTGACCACCGCACTGCAGCGTCTTAAGCCGTTCAGGATCCATAGAAGAGTCTCTGTCCCTCTCTGGCACATTTACAACCCCCACTCACAAGTATCCTTGTCTTTTGAACAGGGTTGTCGGTACACTCATGTACCTTTTTGTCGTCGGTACCGGTCGGGTACCCCGACTTGTATCTATCACTCACCGAGTGAGAGAATGTCAATGGTTTTGCCACTGAGAATTTATTCAAGCGTATCATCCTTGACGTGTTCAACCACGGACCGATGTTTGCATCGGGCATGACTGATGATGCAGAGAACCTGTAAAAGGTACTGATGCATCCAGTACACACTGTGTACAGGCAGCACGATGGCAATCCTTGAAGATTGAAGTCGGCGTGCTAACAGATCAGGTCTGTTTCACCTCTCACAACATAGTCATGACACGGACACAGTCATGAAATGATCACATTTGCCTCTAAACATTGTAGCGCAATGGGATGTGCGACTGTTGTGGCACACGTCCTGTGCCCACCAAACTACTTGTTTGATGAAATGGTGTCGCCATTTTTATCCAAGACATCAACTGATATCGTCAGCTTGTTCAAATGTCACAAAACCGTCGTGATCATTCGACTGTCTGACTCATCCATAATTGAGTCTTGTGATCGACACACCAACACTTAGTGAATTAGGTTTTTGTGCATGTCGTGCACGTATTGAAAAGTGGGTTGTCTCTGGTGCTTGATCATGTGCACCGACCTCTTGCGGTAATGCAAGCAGTGCATGTTTTGGAATTGGTGCTCAACCGACTGGGCTTTTTGTAGTGCGTTCCATCATGGAGAGGGAGGAGTTGGTCCACCTGTAGCATGGTCAGATTTTGAGGAAATCGTCCTCGTCATACGTGATCCATCTGATAAAATTTGGTTCGTACTTCTTTGGAAGTACCTTCCCAAACTGCAATCGGCAGGGTGAGTTGTCGTCACTGTCGGTGGCGACCGAGATCGTTGTGTTTTTGTTACGCCGTTTGGGCATACCTCTGATCACCACAGTTGTCTGTGATTGTTTCTAGCCATACCTGTCCGTTCTCCATTTGAAGGATTCGACAGTATGACCATCGTCGACTTCGTCCAGATGACTTGCAAACGCCAAACGACGTGGTTTCGGCGCTTTGAAAAACGTGCTTGATGCTCTTGCCCATAGAACCACGCTGCTGTCCAAAAAAATATAAAAGAAGTGCTCACTACTCGATTGGGATTGAGCAAAAATGCCCATTTTCGAGATCGAGCACAAACACTCATTTTTGTTTCTTTTTTTTACTCGCAAAACATAAAGGTTTTGAACTAAAACCTTAGTCAGACCCTATCTCGAATTACATTCGATATCTTAGGGTTTTGTTTTTGCGCAGGCTCCTACAGGGCCTTGTGGTAGCGGGACCCAACAGGTTCCCTTTCAACGCATGGGGAGTCTTCGACCCCCCATGCAAGCCATAGGCATCCCCCCCCCCTCCCACAAACATTCACAAACCCCTCAAATGAGGGGTTTGTGAATCTTCAAAGTGAGTGATTACATCAGCATGTCGACTCTGCATCACATGCAGCGTCGACATGCTGCGTTTCTCATTGTTCGTGGGTGAAGTGTCAATATTCTTAGGTCAGTGGGTAGGGGACTTATTCTTCCAAACGCCGGGAAGGGCATACACAGAATTGAATTTCGTGGGTGGTCCCTACATGTACCATTTCCACTAAAGCATTCAATCAACCATGCCCAATGATAAGAAAACTACTACGGCATCTTTATTGCACCCAGCATTATCACTGGAAGGTCTATGTAGCGTACGATGATTTCATAGGATTAAACATAATGTTTCACCATAGTTACCAGGTTTCGGACCTCGACTCCTCACGATATTGGTTGAGACAGATATCGGGAGGAGTCGAGGTCCGAAAAATAATCTTGGTCTGGTTTGACTCTAGTCTGGATTTGGTTCATAAGCCAGATGGAATCTGATGCAAATAGGATTGTCACAACTTGAGATCCATTGCTTATCTTCTCCTCCACTCTTGAAAGGCGTTAGGGTCATGTTTCCATTTGGCGTTGCCACGTGGAACATGAAGGACTGTGATTCATGTTTGCAAGATTGCCGTATGAAGACTACGTGCATTTGTGGCGCAGTTTACCTCAGCCAACATGGGTGAGGCGACCATTTGCCAACACTCTGCAGATGACTATGCTGAGGGCCTAAGCTTTGGGTCCCACACTCATCCCAAAACGGACTATGTCCGTTGCATTGGCATCAAAGCCAAAGATTTGGCAAAACACACTTTGAAGGTTCATTTGGCCCTTTCATACTCGTGGAAATGATCGCTGCCCGTCGATCCAACAGTTATAATGAGGGGGAAAAGGTGTTGGGACCCTTCTGACCAAACGGTGCAGCGACGGAGTGATCCTCGGGCACAAACCAGAGCTGAGAGCTTGATACGTAAAGGCTCACTTCGACAAGCTCTATCATGGGAAAAGGAAAAAAAAAACGCCGCATGAAAGGGTGGCCGAATGAAAGGAGTAGGCCCCCCTCTATGCGTCGCCAGCGCCAACAGGGCCAAGGAGTAGGAGGTTGAGGAAGCGAGAGAGGGCCCAACCCTTCCTTGACCCCTCGTCGGCGCTTATGGTATCTAAGAGCAGTTTAAGAAGGCGTCCCACCCTCCTCCCCTCATGTTAGGGCTAAAGGCTCGTGACGGAGGAGAGGGGACACGCACCCATTTCCCCCCACATACAAGGCCGAACGGCCCAAGGGGAAGAGAGGGGGCAATCTCCCCTCCCCCCTCCTCTCAAGTGGGCGGACAGCGCATGGAGGAGGAGACCGGGCATCTCTCCCTCCCGTTTTTGCTTGGACCGACGGCCCAAGGAGGAAAGGCCCCCCCTCCCTCCCCCTCCCCCCTCCTTCCCTACCGCATCGACAGTGTTGAAGGGGAGGAGAGGGAGGAACTCCATCTCTCCCCCCATCCCCATGGAGTTGACGGTGCCAAAGGGGAGGATAGGCATGGAATCCCTTCCTACCCCCTTCCCCATGTCCCTGACGGTGTTGACAGGGAGGAGAAGGACAATAATCCCTCTCAACCCCCCCCCTATCCACAACGCCGATGGCGTTGAAGTGGAAGAGAGGGATGGGAGTCCCTCTTCTCCTCCTCTTCCATTGCACCGGTGGCACTCATGTGGTTGTGAGGGGAGCGTCTCCTTCCTTTCACCTTTCTTCATCCATGGTACCGATTGAGCCAAGGGGGAGGTGAGGGAAGACTTCCCCCACTCCCATGGTGTCGTCTGCGTGATAGAGGCGCAAATAAGGGTGCACACAGGCTCCGCGGATCCGCGGATCTGATCCGCGGAGACACGGATACGGGTCGAACCGCGGATCCGGATCCAGCCAGCCGATCCGAATCGGATCTGCGGATATCCAGCCCCCCCCCCGGGGGGGGGGGGGGGGGGGATGTCGGCCGGAGCTGTGGACCAGACCTTTGGCATCGATCGAACCGACCTCGTCAACCTCGGGTCCGTACCCGGGTCCTTACGGGTCAGACGCACGGGTCTCATCCGTCGACCCGCGGATGCTGTGGTAGAATATTATGTGTATCATGCCACATGTGTGGCTCACATCCGGAATGTTGTCTTTGTTAAGGGGTCATGGGTCCCATAGAGGTCATCAAACTACTTATCATTGATTGTGCCTTTGAGATTTGATAACTCGAGTGGTGATCATTCATGCATATGTACCTACGTAGCTTTGACATGGAAAATATCATATGTGACTCGGAGGCGGTCATACGCATGTAACATGGTATGTCTTAAACAAAGGTTTGACCTCTTACTGGAATGGTTTGCGAATGTGGACACAAATCTCAAGCATCTTGTGACACGGATTAGCTGACAGCTCATCCACGACACAAGCGGCGGGTGACGCATGTCGCACGTCTTTGCGCGATTGGTAGCTACAAGCTGCCAACAGTGCAAAGAAGCGCGACTTGCGTGCATCAAACTTAGCCAGAATGTGACTACAAACGCTCACGACGGCATATTCCAGCTCAGCCTATCCTCGCCTTAGCTGTATTTTTCATGACCGGCTAGCGGTTTGCATGAGTAAACCGTGCCGTCGGCGTGCCGCAGGCGTGTTGAAGGCGTGCCGCTATCGTGTTTGACAAAGGTGGTACGGTCTGTCAAGTTGAAACTTTAACACCGCTAAAACATGTACATTAAATGATAGGGTACTCAATCTATGTACTTTCAGCGATAAACCTAGCACATATCTCTTTTTGTACTTTAGTCAAAGTAATCAATTTCGTACGGTGGATTTCGAAGACAGTAGGGTATCGGTAACCAATGGGGGGGATGTCCAGTGCATCGGTCAGTTTGCCTTCCACGTTCTCGTGGTTGTCAGTTGTAACCACTTTTTTGACGCCATCTGTGGATGGCGGACGATGCCCTAGCGGATGATGCAGCTGTCGGTTCGACTCCTCTCGGTGAGGTGGACAGCGGGGACGAGACAACCGCGGGTGATAAACGGAAGGCATCAGATGACACCAGCGTCATCTGGACTGTGTTCACGAAAAGGATGGACCCGCGGGCGAACCTCGCGTGTACTGCAACCTCTACCCGGCTAACTACTCAGCGAGCAACAAGTCCGGTGGGAGCACGGGCAATATGTGGAAGCACATGCGGGTGCAGCACAACGCCATGTGGAAGAAGCTGAAGGAGGATGCGGCGGCAGCGACTCTACGGGCTGCCACCATCCAAGCCATCACCGTGGCTGCCGAGGTGATGGGCGTCAACCCGGAGAACACTAAGATTGCGAGCGGTGTTTCGGCAGTGGGACAAGTCTTCAACAAAAAATACTTTGTCTCCTGCATCTGGAAGCATGTCATCGACAAGAATTGCTCCTTCTTCTCCATGGAGTCGCACTGGCTACAGCAGGCCCTGCTTTACGCCAATCCTGCCGCGGTCTTGCCTGGACGCATGACAATCTCGCGCCAAATCGTCATCACAACTGTGGCCTACCGAGCACACATCAAGAAGATGCTGACAGAGGTAAAGTCAGCGGTAAGCTTCACCACGGACGGGTGGAAAGGAGATAACCGCATGAAGCACCTGGGTGTCACTGCGCACTGGATGAGTGACTGGAAGATTAAGACCATGGCCCTGTCTTTCCCACCCATCCCTGAAAGTCAGACCACAACAAGGCTGTTTGAGGTCTTTTCTGAAGCACTGAAGACTTGGGATCTCTAGGACAAAGTCTTTTGCTTGACCATTGACAACGAGAGCAGCAACGTCAGCATGATTGACAACTTCATTATCCCCGCTTTTGACTGCACCCTTGAGAAGGCTGGGCACATCAGGTGCCTCGGCCATGTCATGAATCTTACTGTCAATGACCTGCTCAGTTTGCCTGATGTGACTGACATCATTTCAAAGGCATGCAACATTGTTGTTTTTGTAACCAGAAGCACACCTTGTGAACAGTCTCTGATCAACTGCGCCACAGCTGCGGGACTGACATGGCAGAGCCTCCACCTGGACACAGAGACTCGCTGGAACGCCACGCTGGACATGATGACGCGTGTGTTGCATCTGAAGCCAGTCCTGCCCGGCTGGCTGGATGGGTATGGCCGGGACGGTGAGGGCCTGAAACCCACCACAGGCCAGTGGACACTTCTTGCTCTCCTCACGGTCATCTTGCGACCCTTCAAGGCCTACACAGACGACGTGAGCGGGAGCAAGTACCCGACGCTAAACCTTGTTATCCCATTCTTTGAGAGCATGTTCGACAGGCTCCACGGGTGGCAGGTGAAAGCAGTAACAGTAGAGCAGAAGAGAAAAAGGAGAGGCGCAACGAGCAGGCTGGACGCAAAGGAGACGCTGCTCTTGGAGATCAAGCCCGAGCTTGAAGCGGCCATGCAGAAGCTCGAGAAGTATGCGCGTCTCCTGAGTGAACGGCATATCCTGGCCACCGTAGCTGACCCGCGCTTTTGACTTCGTTTTCACGAGCACACGCACAAGCTCATGGGCGTTGCCAACGCGGCTGCGCTGCATGCAAAGGTGCTGGAGCTGTTGCAGCCATACTATGCCAGGGTCGAGGAGCGGCGAGCAGCAACAGCTGAAATGGCAGCCGCAACTAGTGAAGGGATGCAGCGGCAAAGCACTGGGCACACGGGTGGCAGCCAAGAGTCATCTACAACCGGGGCGTCGTCCTCAGCCTCGGGGCGACAGCTCCGTCCACGGCCAGACCAGCAACGTGCTGAGGACGACGCCCTTCTACAGGCTGCCCTCACAGACCTGATGGCTGGCATGTTTGAAACTTCTGAAGCGGCTCCTGAACTTGAGGAGCCGCTTACAGGTGTGGAGGAGGAGCTTGACAGGTGGTTGAAGCTTCCCAAGAAGAGTTCAAAGACACATATCCTGAAGCACTTCAAGAAACTTGAGCACAAGTTTCCTTCTCTGTGTCTTGCAGGACAGGATGTCTTTCCAGTGCCAGGCACTTCAACCCCGTCTGATTGTCTCTTCTCATTGGGCAGGCACGTTGTTACGGACTTTCAGCACTCCCTTGCACACCTTACCATGGAGAACCTCCTGACGATGAAGAGCTGGATCAACGAACCTGCACTCTTGGATTTCCCCATCAGCAGGTATGGGCAGGTGGCAGAGGATTTTGCTGTAGAAGAGGCTAGGATCAACGCACTACGGCGAGCAGCTAGGGATGAGGGGCTCGTTGGAGAGGCTGCTGAGGAGCTCGAGGGGCTTAGCCTCTACGTTAATGGTGAAGATGATGATGCGGATGTTAGGGATGGTGTTGGTGAAGGTGAAGATGATGATGGCATTCCCGATGATGATGGCGTTGAGATGGGAGTCTGACAGTTGATAAACAACTTCCATGTTTCATTTCCATGTTCCATTTCCTTTCTGCATTCCATGTTCCATTTCCATGTTCCTTTTCCTTTCTGCAACTTATTCAGAAATGTTACCATGTGTAGTACACCTAAGCACATGACATGGAATTCAAAAACCAATCAGAAATGATACAATGTATTCAGAATCGACACCTAAGCTTCACAATGCATTGACAGTTCATTCAGAATTCATGTGAAGGACAACTGAGGACATTACAGGGTAGATGTAAAGCACATAATACATGTTTGTCAAGTGACTATGATAGATGTAAATGGAATGATACAGAGAGCATACATTGGGAAACTTGTTCCAGAGTGTTGGACTATCATAGAATGTTAGGGAAATAGAGATAGACACATAGAGAGAGAGAGAGAGAGAGAGAGAGAGAGAGATTGAGGGAGAGAGAGAGGGAGTGAGGGTGATGGGGAAGAATGGACTCCCCACAAAAATGACGAAATTTCATGGGCAACATGCCTGGAAGATATGCGGATACGGAACCGACCATATCGATCCGATCACATCCGCGGATCCACTCAAACCGCGGACACGGACCCGGATCTGCGGTTCCGGTTCGCCTGATGTGAACCGACCCACGGATCCGGTTCCATTCTCAAATCTGCACATTTGACCTGGTGTGCACGCTTAGGCGCAAAGGGGAGCTGCCTCCCACTGCCAGATTGGCAGCAAGAGACAAAAAGGTGATGAGGAATTTTCCTCCCTCTTGGTGTGTCGGAGGACATGGCCCCTGCAAACACGCAGAACAATACCTATATTTGTTTCGATCCCTATGAGACCTGCGCGGGTGGCGCAGCCGGTAGCTGAAGGCCAAAGGAGTGGGTGGATTGTGGATCAATTCCTTAGGGACTGAAGGTCATGTTTCCACTCCCAGTTATTCTCAAACCTTGGACCCGGTGGGTTCTTCACACATGAGGAAGGACGGTTCTTCCATCCGTCGTCTAACTTAGGCGCCGTAAAACTTTTTAAAGCTCAGGCTGAGCTCTAAAGTATGGATTACACTTAAAAAAACTCAAACATTTGCAAGCGCTTGTAATCCTCAGAGTTCACCCATGGAATACCACGTCTGACCAAGTTGGTCAATGGTTCACCATCACAAAAGCGACAGAAAGCTCTGATAGAGCTCTATAACATTTGTGAAATAACAAAAGATCCCATTTGTTAATGAATGGAAAAAAGGGAAAGAATTGATCATTTTCCTAGCACAAAAGGATGTGTCGTTTTTTAGAACAAGATGCCCAAAAATAGCACCGATAGTGCCAAAAACTGGAATAATCTATAAATTTGGAGTATTTCATGAAAAAACCAGAAGGGTGATTGTTTACAAGCCACGACATGGCTCAAGGTGGGTTATACATATGCTAAACAAGATTGCTTGCGCAAAACAACCTCTGTGGTGTACATGGGGTTGGAAAACCACAATGTGATGTACATTGAGACAAATTCTCAATTCACAACAATTAAAAGAAAAAGGTGAGAAAAAAGGCAATGTTTTTGTTCCCTCCATACCACATTTGGTGCCTTTGCAAGGCGTTGTATGGGTCAAAGTAGTCTTTGCTCTTTTGGAACCTCAACATTTCGGCCACCCTTGAGCATTGTGGTTGCTGTCCCAGTCTAGTTGACCCTGTTTTCTTTGTGAGTGACGTTGTGGCACTGTGTTTCGCCATGTTGGTCTATGTGGAAGATCTCTTCATCACCTTACCGGATCCACAGGATGTATAGGTTGTGGAGGATCCCCTCAAATTTGTGTACAAGATGAATGATCTTAGCCCAACCCACATCTTCTTCGACATGGAGATTGATTGTGACCGTCAGCATCGCTTGTTAACTGTGCATCAGGCCGGGTATGTTTGCACTCTGGGGGAGCATTTTTCCAGCCTCCTAGCTGATGTTCCCTGTTTTTCTAGTCCTATGACGCTTGCTAGACAGAGACTCTTGAAGAACGCTGATCCTGTGCAGTTTGAACAGCTGGTGGACGTCACGACCTACCTCTAGGATGCTGGGTATCTGATGTTTCTTGGCACTACCACACATGCTAACATTATACTTGTAGTCAAATTACTGCCCTAGTTATCCCAGTTTCAACGTTGCCTCCATAACAAGGCAGCGTTGCGTGTCATCCACTACGTCGTGTCCACATCCCATCTTGACTTGTGTTTTTCCAGCTCTCTGTTGTCGTTGATGGCTACACATAGAAAAATCGGGCCCAAGATCATGAAGTGGGCAGCCGATTAGGTTACATCATTCTCATCAGTGGTAACGGGGTTTCTAGGAAGAGCTGAAAGAGTTTTTTTTTCCATATGCAGCTCGACTAAGGTCGAGTATGTTACTATTGGTGATTGTGTATGTGAGAGAATTTTGTTGNCCCATCAGCAGCATGCTCACGTCCTCACCAAGGAGCTTTGCAATGGGAATTGCAATGTGAATGTGCATGCTATTGGTCTCCAGTCCCTCCGTGCCAATACTAGTTGAAGCTTCTCCATTTCATTCTGTTCTATCACCCCAGTTTTGCCTCTGTATCTTATGTTATAGTGTTGCTATGGCTCCTTGCGGCTGCTTGTGGCTATTTGTTGCATGTCTGTGCCCTGTGCGCGATTATGGCATCTGGCTTCTACGGGTCATGTGGGTATTGTTATGTCAGTCCTGGTGACCTCTAGAGTTGACGCCACTCACATGCCGGCAAGCTATAGTGGTCAAAGGCTGCTTTGAGGGTCTCAGATTCATCTTGCACATCCTTGTGTTCACATAGAAAAGTTCTAAGTGGCCAGTTCTTGAGGGCCATTTTCTGGAAAACAGTACTTCTGCTCCTTGTGAACTTAGTTCAGTAGAGCCCGTTTTTCTTCTTCTGTTGCTTTTTTTGGTTTTTCATTTGGCCACCCAAATGAATCATAATGTTGCCGCAATCTGCCTAATTGTTGCTTGGGAGCTGGCTTGTTTTTTCTTGGACTTTCCCATAGGCTGTTTGCTGCCCATTTTGGACTAACGGTGGATGGCATATCCCTCTCTTTCACTCATTGTTCTAGCCAAATCTCATTCTTTCAATCAGATATCTGTCGTCTCTCCACTATTCTCAGTGCCATTTATTGCAACATGTCTCTTACGGCCTACACACTCACACAGTACATCGTTGAACACGGTTTCTCTATTCCCTACATTTAGAACTCAAACTCGGGGTATTCCTCATTCAACCCACAAAACAAGGGCAGTTAAGTAGTTGTGCCAGACATTTATCATTGTCTTCTCCATCCTCCAATTCAATGAAAGTGGGAAAAAAAATGTAACACTGCCCCTAGTATGACTAGGAAGACTTCTTACCGGGGTCAGATTACTCATAGGGCTAAAGTCAAATCAGTCTCGTTTTGGCACCTTCTTTTCTTTCAACCACGGCATGCCCTGAAACCGAGATGTAAAATAATCATGTCCCATTCTTCTTATTTCAACACCTTCAACATTATTCTCATGTTGTAGCGATGTGACATGCATGATGTTAGAGTGGCAATATCAGCATTTTTGTGCTACAGTCTAGACCCCCTCGACCACGGGGGTTGGGATTGTAACGGGGAGGGTTTGATATTTTTTGAATGGGGGGGTCCAAGACACTCCATGCATTGAAAAAGAACCTTCTAGGCCCCGCTACAACGGGGCCTAATAGGAACCCATGCATTCATAAATTCTAAAACCCTGAATGTAACTTTTGGATAGGAATTGAATACAACGCGCATCGCAAACCTGGTGGATTTGTATCCAAGATATTTATTTTTACGGTCATTTTTTATTGATTGCGATCAAGCCGTGACCCCATGAGGGGTGGCAGCAAAGAGAAACTTTAATTGCTCTTCAAGCATTGTTTTCAATCTTGGGGCATGCCTTCATCAAATCTTATTTTACACGGCATGACATGTACTGAGCACTTACACATAATGTTTTAGACTGGGGATGTTCTTCCAATAATCTACAAATCTGTGGCATCCTTCCATTAAATTTTTGACCCCAGGGCATTCCTTATTTATACCTCCAACTCGGAACATGACTTGTTGAATCCATAAAACTGGGAATACATAGCCAATTTTTCCCACAAAAATGGACACACAAACTTTTCTTTTTTGGAAAGTGGGCAATTTGTGTGCCAATGTAAAGAGTGAATAGATTTGGATTTCCATATAAAAACTGGATGAACTTGTGTTAGTGTAAGGACTTTGAGCTTTGAGAGCAACAGATGCTGGTGTGTAGGAAGATTCTCATATTTCTTTCCAACGATGCTCTATCACTCCCCGTGTTGCTCATGTGACACACTTCATGCTTCCAAGCGACCTAGTTTTTATCTTTATATATGTACATATATATATACACACATTCAATTACATCATCACTTAAAGCTAAACAGCGCAAACATGCAGATGATACCAAATAAAATGAAGTTGAGCAAAAGATATGTGGTTCACAGGTAGACGTTGTGAGGCAAAGATGATCCACAAGAGACGATAATGGGAGGGCCAGTTTTTCCGTACCTCCTTGCAAAAGCAAAAGGTGGTTGGAAAACCACCCCTCCCCATGAAAAGGGCTGGCCGACAGCCAGCCACTCACCGGCCACCAGCCTGCTGGCAACCCATGAGCTAGACTGCCGAGGGTCGTTCAATTGACCGGGTGGCCACCGGCCGTACACATGCTGACCGCCAATCAAGTTGGCCACTCAATCGGCGGCCAGGAGACCATGAGGCCTCGATGGTGGAGGAAAGTGGCCTCAAGCCTTTTCCTCCTCCTCCCTTCCTCATCTCACAATGTGAACAAGGAAAGGGGATTGGGTGAGTGAGAGACTAAGCAAGAGGGATGATATTGCTGGCGTGAAATTGTCTAATGTATCTCTTATCCTGTATTGTCCAAGTTGGATCTTCACCGTCTACTCCTACCCTGTATTGTCTCTCGGATCAAGTGTAATTCTCTGCAATGTTCTCCATTTCAAGCCTTTTACTACCAATTCTGAACATTTTATGATATGCACCCTTGTTTTCAATAGGTCCAGTACATTGGTTGGTCGTGTTGATCGATGAATTTGATCTGTAGTGGGCTAGCGCTCTCCATTGACCAGAGACTTCCTGTGCCACAATAAGGATTTTTGCATAGGATTGTTGCTGGTACAATCGTTCATGGAATGTCTTCTTGGGTACAAGATATTCCAATGACTTGCGAATGTTGTAATTTAGACCATTATAGTGGAAACATAGTGTATAAAGGACAAGGACACTGTTGGTGATGTTGTTTAAGGCCCTATATAATTTGCACCATTAATATGCCGATGGAATTGTTGAAGCTTGTACTGTACCTTGGATTTTGCATTAAAATTTCCAAAGAATGGGAGGATTTAACACATGATTTCATTTCATTTTTCTATTGGGGTAAACATATCTTCCCACATCACATTGATCTGCTTGAAAAAAGTAACGCTTGCAGTTGACGATGTGCAAACACCTACATGAGCCATTGATTGGGCTCTAATGATCTCTTGCCACTGTAAATTTTACTCTAGATTGGACCACCATCTCAATACCATGCAGTAAATAGTAAGGCCATGATGTCAAATTCATTGCAATCATTGACCCCAACATCAGTAAAGTACTCGTCAGTTGCATCCAAAAAGTTGGTCCCGTAGGATTTGTGTGATAGACCACTTGTGAAAGTGCTGGCCAGAAGTAGGATTCACTCAAGAGTTGGTTTTTTCTCTTGGTGGTTTGTACTTATCGCATGCGTTAATTTTGTATTTCCTCCATTATTGTAGCATTTTTTTGGAGAAGATGGTTTTAGGCTTTTGATTCCCAACAAGTTCTTGTACGCGTCATTATCTAGACGAGTGTATAAGCAGAAGCCTCCTCCCCACTTATCATGTATTGCACTAAAGGGAATTATTAGAGACAAGGGGTCATTGGGCCCAAGGGATCCATCACAAATTTGGTTGTTGAAGTTGTACGAGGTGCACCATTTTCCAAGAAGCCTACTACTGCTCATATCTGGGTTGCCTAGAGTGCATTGTGAATTGCTCGTTATTGATCCTCCATCACTGGAGTGTAAATTGAATCATCACTATTCGTCACTAAGTGCACTCACTCCTTTCACCACTTTCGTCGTGATTTTTGTAGTCTTTTGGATGATGTGGATGCACTGAAGACTTGTGCAAGCTTTTCATCTAAGAATAAGTTCATCAGATGTCCCTCTAGTATCATTGCATTGTGAAATCAAAGGTAATGCTGAGGTCAATCTGGGTGGTCCACAGGTGAAGTTATGGAATGAATGACAATTTGAGGATTACACATAGGGCTCATCAGTAGTTAGTAGTGAGTGTATTTATATGAAAAATTTCAAAACTGTTAAGAGCATATCTAGAATAGCACAAAACAAGAACGAGATATACTTTGAGTCCTGGACGGTCGTGTCAAAAGTGCAAAACTGCATCGTGAGAGGCTGCTTCTAGAAACTCTGAAAAGAAGTCAAGGGGTTTTTTACAATGGATGAATTAGGTGAGATATCCATGCAACAACATTACATTAGCTGCCATGTCCATGGGTTGAGCAATGACTTCACTCAAAATGGTAAAAGCAAAAGACTAGAATGTTTGGCTCCTTTTCATGCTCAATCAACGACATGCATCACTGATCGAGCATAGTGAGGAGGGTCATGTGACCCTCCTTGCTGATTGCTTTATAGCCATATTTGTAATGGAGTGATGAACCCCCTTACATCATTTTTCAAACTCTCTTTATTTTCTTAAGAAAAAGAGCCTTCTTTACAAAGCTTTTCACCAAAATGCAAACCCTTGCTTTTGATGGAAAGCTTGTTCAGACCTGATCGTGAATTACATTGGAGGTCTTGAGGTTTTATTTCTATGCAGGTTCTTTCTGGGCTTCGTGGCTGGGTCTAGAAGGTCCCCTTTCAATGTAGTGGGTGTTTTAGACCACCCCGTAAAACACCTCGCAATACCCTTGTCAAACAGCCAAAAACCCTCAACGTAAGAGGTTCATGATTTACCGTAGATGTATGTCAATGTCAACAAGTCATCATTGCATCCCATGTGGAATGGAAATTGTGATGAAGTCAGGTTTTTATGTAACTCTTGCTCAATGATTGTTGTGTATGGCATTCTAAAGGTTATAGAATTGGATATGGCAATATTGTTTTGCTGAAAATCATCGATTTGGTAGCTCTGTTGAGATGTTTTTGGATATATGATTACGCCCTTGCTTTAGAATATGGTGTTCCATATTTGTAAAAGTCCAATGCTGTCAAGAAGTTTTCAAAACATCTAAAGATCCACAATTCTTGCGACAATTTTGTCATAACTTTCATAAAGTGGTCCAACCCGCGAGAACCTTGTGGAACCAGATGCCAGAGATCTGGGTAGTTGGCCAAATGGCCTGGGAAGAAATATGTAAAGGACTGGAGTTTGGAATGCATTGGGTGATGAATGAAAGATAGAAATGGACTGCTGTATGTCAGAGATGTAGTGGTGAGTCCAGGATGAGGGAAACTTTGAGGTGATCGAATATCACATGTACAAAGTCTTTGTAGAAAAGATTCCATTTCCCCATTGAAAAGGGAAAATGTCATGCTCGATCAATTATTATCCTTAGGTTAATCTAGGAGTGAGGAAAAAAAGAGAATTATGCAGAGGATGCATGTTAAGCGTCATTGATGCTTGACATGCACCTCATCCGCAAGTATCACAAAACCCTTCAAAGGAGGGATTTATGGGTTCTGCGCAATAGGTTTCTATAGGGTTTGTCATCCTCCCTGTAGATTGAAAGGAATCCAAATGGCTTTGTGAACGTAAGGATTTCTAGTGCGCGCACAAAAACAAAACCCAAAACCCCTTGCATATGTTTAACAATTGGTTTGAGTGAGGTTTGATCCTGCATGATTGCCAAAATGGACATGTTTGTCCTTTTTTCTTGTTATCTATTTACCATAACTAAGGACTCCTTGTTGTGATCGAGGGACTCCAGCCAACGGATGATCAATGATGAAATTCAGCGATCATCGATCTCCCTAGTCATTGAAGGAACTGCCGTCAATTAACTATTACATTCATGATGGGAAAGATCAACATTAACTTGGCCTTGGCCCATACCTGGATGAATTCGTCATGTTATGTCTGTATGGCATCTTGGTGTACATTCCCACCACTGAAGGAACACGATGGAAATTTCTGAAAGGTTCTCATGACTATACAAAGAGAGAGTTTATACAAAAAGATCTTGAAGTGCAAGTGCATTTTCTGTTTGATCAAGCTTTTGGCCACATCATCAATTCCCGAAGGATGACCATGGTCCCAAAGAAAGTGGAGGTAGTTGTTGATTGGTCCATTCCATCCAATGTTTGAGACATTCAGGTATTTTTATGCTTTTGCAAATACTACCATTGATTCGTAACTGATTATGCTCAAGTTTCAGTAAATCACTCTGATGTCATAAAAAAAAACCCACCAGTTCTCCTTGTGGGAATAACATACAAGAAGCCTTACCTCTTTGAGAAAAGCCCTGACATTAGCATGGATTGGCCTTATGATTGGCGGATGCAAAGGTTGGAGTATGTCATGGCCACCGACACATTCAATAGAGCAATCAGCGACCAACCAAGCCAGGGAGGGTAGGCATTCTCTTCACCTTGGAAGAGGCAAGGACCATCCAGGCAGGCCGAGTGCAGCTAGGGGCGTCTTATCCACTTCGAGACTATCACGTGAGAAATGATCGAGGGCCATACAAGGGAGGTGCAACTATGATGCATAAGGTTTCCTTGGTAAACGAGATGATTACCACGCCTGTGAAGGTGAGCTTGTGGAACTACATCCATGATTATCTAGCTGCATGAGATGAACTGGTGGGGCTTCTTGTGGGTGATGGAGCTGGTGGGGGAAAAGGAGGGAAAGAAGCAGTGCGAGCAGCACCATATGTGATTTTGATAGTAGTAGTTGTAGGAGAAGGATTGAGGGGAGAAGCTGAGCATGAGTAAAAGGGAGAGAAGCAGGTTCTTGAAGGGGAAATTGAGGGCAATTATGAGGATTCAGCTAGAGCGGCAGCAAAAATTGCAGTATTTGAGGAGGCAATTGCTAGGGAGAAGGTAGCAGGGGAGGATAAGAGGGCGGCAGCTGAGGCAATGGTGATAGGGGGAAAGGCACCTGTGTTCTCTGTTTGCCTTACCTCTGTTTAGATTTGCTCGCATGAGTTTTAAAGGATTGTGGACTCTGGGACTAGCACCACAACGTTGTCGCAGATACCGTACTGTTCCTTGATTTTGTTCAAAATTTGAAATGGAATTATCTGATCTTTGAATTCGCCCAATTTTGGGCCTTTTTTTTTTCTTATTGGGTGATTCTCCCAAACCTCTGACAATATAATCCCCAATCGTTGAATTCGCCCACTGCCTGTTCAGCTCCTCCTAAGGACTGGCAGAAGCTCACGGCTATTAGACAATTCAAAGTTTTGAGTTGTCGGTCGCCCGCGTGTGCGCATGTTGACATGTCACCATGCGCACACGCGTAGCCATGACCGCAAGTTCACGCGTCAGGGGGGTCCCAGATTCCGCGTTTGCACTCTACTGGCAGAGTGTGCACTCGGAAATCATCAGGGGGTGCTCATCGCTGCCGCCAATTTGCTTCCCTTTTTTTTGGTGTACAAGACACATGATTACATAATTAACTTGATGATTTGCCCAAACAGGTGATAATTATGATACTGATCATAGGCGAATGATTTTTTCTTAACAGATACAAGGAACACTACGGTAGTGGCAAGGCTGTTGAGGCTATTGGATGTGGCCGAGCCAAGTAACGTACGATTCCAGATGTCCAATGGTAGTGAGTTCAAGCCATGGGGCATGATCAGGGGCATTCCTATCCGGGTTGGCCAACTGTCACTAGAGTTAGATGTAGTAGTGAAAGTGGCCATTAGCTATGACCCGCTTTTGGGCAATGATTGGCTTTTCCTGGAAAAGGCCGTCATTGACTAGGAAAAGAAGGAGTTGTGCTTTCGACTTTCCCCGAGGAAAGTGGCATCTGTGCCACTGGAGTGTATCATTGTGCCACACAAGGCGCAACCTTTACTTGAGCAGTCGTAGATGGTCACATTTTCCATTGAAGTACCGCTGGCTATATGGAAGGCAGGCATGGTGCGTGGTGTAGGAGTACAAGCAACGACATGCGGAGGGCAGAGGAGGGAGGATGACACGATGCAGCAACTGGTTTTAAGAAACTATTTTGGGCATGTAAGGGTCATTGAAGTTGAGTGGGGTCAATTGAGATTTTGATTGTGCCCACACTTAAAACACCTTTTGCTGGGGAGTGTCGGGTGGGTCTTGGTGCCAAGGGCCACGTACAATCAATCCGCTGCACCTGTGTTGTCTTTTGGTGTCCAGTGCCTGATGCGCTTATGTTAGACCCAGAAGTTTGTTAGTGTAGGAGTGGGAAAAGTTCTCCTGTTTGGTTTTGGTTAGGTGTTGTCGTGGGTGGAGAGTTTTCTCAGTATCAGAGCCAGGTTTGATTGGTGTAATGATTTGCCAAACAGGGGTGGTAGAAGAAACAATAAAAAAGATGAAAAGGAGAAGAAAAGGGGAAAAGGAGAAGGAAGTACTCTCTCTTTATGACTTGGAGGAAACGACTTTGGATTTTCACTGCCCATACCAATTCCTTACTTTGGTCACCTGTATAAAATTTGGGTTCTCCTAACGATGCCATAAATTGCATCGTCATTCTAGGTGGTCCCCCTCCATACCAAAGGCACCACGTGTGCTACAACTATAGGAAATAAGGCCACAGTACAATTGACCTTGGTGGCAACTAGGTCACTTTTGGACAAAATTGACCAACCACCTCTTTTCTAGAAAGATGCAGCAAAGCATCAAGCCTCACTCCTTGTTAGTTGTTGCCGTTCTCATAACTTATCATGCATCTATTGCTCCTCCCTTTCTCCATGCGTAGTCTCGCCTTCTTGTTCTTGTCCCAACTGACTGTGCACCCACCCATTCAAACCCCATCCCAGTCACCCATGCTCACCTTGTAGAGCTGTGTAGCTTTACATGACGTCCCGACGCTCTCTTGTTGTCCCACACTCGCCCACGCTTGCCTAGATCCAACACGCGTACTGTAGTCTGGGCCTCCAGACTTGCTAAAAAATCCTGTGCATAAATCTCCCCCTCTCACTCTCAAAACTTTTGGAAACTGACTTCATCCTCCTCTTGCATGTAAAGATGTGATGTCTCACACACTAAAAAAGAATGAGTATGTCTAGGTGTTAAGTGTTAGAAGAATAGAGCTGAATAATCTTTAGACATGAAAATGGTACATGGAAGTCACTACTTACATAGGCCCGTAACAAAGAAGTCTCAGCCTAGTCCAATTCTATCCCAAAACGTGATTCAAGCGCGCAGGTTGCCTTTCCAGCGGGTTTTGGTGACTTTCCTAAGCTTCTTTCTTTGCCTTCCACGCTTTGTCGGGGCGCGTTTCAGTGGCGTGTGGGCTACCGAGAACAAAGCATCTTTGCATTTGCGCCTGTTTGCCTGGCTAGAGAGAAAATGGCAAGGACTATTTTCTCTTGTTGTCCATTGACGAGTTGGAGAAGGTTCTGCCACCTTCAATGACACCGTTTCCTAGTAATTTTGGTTGCGGTTGTGTACATGGCACCGCCTCCTCTGTTTCCCATCGCATTTCTTTTTTCTTTTTCAACGTCCATCACCTCCTCTATGTCCATGCCTCATCCTCCCCATTGGTTTCCATTATTCTCTCCAGTCGAATCTTCCCATTTCCCCCCTCTCCTTTTTGGTCTCGTGCAACACCTCCTGTCGTGCCGTGTGCGAAACGCACCCCACTCCTTTGCTGCCCCCTTCCTCTCTCGCTATGTCGTGTTAGTTCATGCAATCCCTTTTTCTTGGTTTTTTTGTGTGGTTACAAGGGTACCAAGAGGGAGAGATCATGGGGGAAAGAATTGAAAGGAATCGAGTGTTGTAACAAGTGGACAAGATGATGGATGGTGAGTTACAGAGGAGAAGAAGAGTGGGAAAGGGAGTGCAAAAGAAGGTGAACAAGGAGAGGCGAGCAGCTAGGGTAAGAGGATGAAGGAGGCAGGTGTTGGGGGCATGGGTGGTGCTCCACCACTCCCAATATAAGAAGAGGAGTGTGGGATTGTCCAATGGATGACATCCCAAGGGGAAGCAGCATAGAGGAGAAGAAAAGTGGAATGGGGAGTCTGCTAGGCCTGCGTTTTATTGCAAGGTGGCCCTTACGGTACCCATGCTTTTCCCTAGGGAAAAAGAATTCATGGTTTCCTTTAACCTATAGGACCCTGTCTACTTACAATAGGATTGATGCTATGAGCTGGGGAGCAGCTCCCTTGTGAAGGGGAGGTCACCGCAGTAACCAGATTTAAAAACCAAAAAATGGAATCGCACGGACTGACATGACACGGCGAGAGAGGAAGGGGGCTGCAAAAGACGCATTTTGGACACGGTACGGTGGGAGGTGTTGCATGAGAGCAAGAAGGAGAGGGGGGAATCGGGAAGATTCAACGATAGAGGAAAATGGAGAAATGGGGAGGATGAGGCATGGATGGAGAGAAGGCGATAGACGACGAAAAAGAAAAAAAAGGAAAGCAAGGGAAAAGAGAGGAAGGGGTGCCTTGTACGGAACCACTACCAAAATGACTAGGGTATAGCACCATCAAAGGTGGTAGAACCTTCTCCAACTCATCGGTGGACAACAAGAAAAATGAGTTTTCACCATTTTCTCTCTAGGGTAGTAAACATGTGCGCGTGAAGGGATGTTGCATTTTTGGCAGTCCTCACGCCATTGAAACGTGCCACGAGGAAGCATGGAAGGCAAGGAAAGAAGCTCAGGAAAGTGGTCGAAACCTGTAGGAAAGGCAACGTGAGCGCTTGGATCATAATTTGGGACAGAGTTAGGCTATGCTGAGACATCCTTGTTACCAAACTTGTATAAGTAGTAAGTGCCATGTACTATGTTTATGTCTCAAGATCATTCAGCTCTACTTGTCCAACACTTACACCCAGACGATCTCATCTTCTCTAAGTGTTTGAGACATCATCTTTTTACTACCGAGAGGAGGAAGAAGTCACTTTCCAAGTGAGAATTCTGCCAGATTTCACCAGAAAGTTAGAGGCTGAGAGAGGAGGATGTATGCAGCAGATTTATGCACAAGACTGGAGGCCCGGACTTTAGTATGTGCAATGGACTAAGGCAAGACTGGGCGAGCATGGGACGACGAGAGATTGCCAAGACGTCACGTACAGCTACAAGGTTGTGCAAGGTGAGCGTTGGTGACTGGAGTGGGGTTTGAATGGGTGGGTGCACGGTCGGCTGGAACAAGAACAAGAAGACAATGTTACGAGTGGAGAAAGAGAAGAGTAATGGATGCACAATGAATGACAAGAATGGCATCAACCAACAAGGAGGTGAGCGAGCCTTGATATATTGTCGTATTTTTGTAAAAAACAGGGACAAGAGGGAAAAGAGAAAGAAAAAAGAGACAAAGAAAGACATAAGGAAGACGTTGGAGGAATTATAGTAAAAATGCGTCAGAGATACAAGAGTGTGTGGCTTTGTTTGGGAGGAAGGTTTCTTAAAGCTGTTTTGGGAATTGAAGGGTCGTGGGAGTTGAGTGGAGTCAATCGAGAACTTGATTGTACAGGCACTTAAAACACCTATCGCTAGGGACTGTCGGGTGGGTTTGGGTGAAAGGGCCATGCACAGTCAATTAGTTGCTCTTGTGTTACGGATTTGACAGAGTCCTTGGCCGACTAGGCCAAAACCACGGTGCTTGAGGGTCTCCAACCCTCAAGCCATCCCGTCTCTCCGCCCACAGTCCCATGTGACACCGCTTGAGCCACGTGGCTCCTTCGACCGGTCGGGGTGGCACTACCACACTACACTCCCTCCCGCTAGGAGTGAGAGCCGCGTCGGCATCTCCGGTAACCCCGACGTGGGATTCGAGCCCTGGAACTTTGGTACCAATGTAATGGACTCGACGGAATCCTTGGCTGACTAGGCCAAAACCGCGGTGCTTGAGGGTCTCCGACCCCCAAGCCATTTCCTCTCACCGCCCACAGTCTCACGTGGCCCCGTTCGAGCCATATGGCTCCTCCGACTGGTCGGCGTCGCGCTGCCACGCTACAGCTTGTGTTTTCGTTTGGTGTCCAGGGTATGATGCGCTTATGTTAGTCCCAAAAGTTTGTTAGTCTTGGAGTTTTGTTAGTGTCGTAGTGGAAACATTTTATATGTTGGTTTTTGGTTAGGTGTATTCGTGTGTGGAGAGTTTTCTCACGAAAACACCTAACCAAAAACCAACTCATAAAATTTTCCCATTCCAAAAGTAAGAAGAATTGGGGTCTAACGTAAGCGCGTGAGACGCTGGACACAAGAAGACAGCACAAGCTCAACGGATGGACTGTGCGTGACCCTTGGTACCAAGACCCAGCTGACACTCCCCAACGAAAGGTGTTTGAAGTGCCGGCACGATCAAATCCATGATTGCCACGGACACAGCCACCAGGTGCTAGCACGATCAAATCCTCAATTGAATCTACTCAAATCCCAAAGCCCTGGAATTTCCAAAACAATTTTGTGAAACCTTACTCCCTAACAAAGCCACACACTCTTGTATCTTTCCTACACAATTTAGTATAAATCCTCCAACGTCTTCTTGAATTTGTTTTTTTTTTATGCTGTTTTTCTTTTCCATCTTCTGTTTATTTTTGGAAAGATTGCAGCAAGATATCAAGGCTCAATCACCCCCTTGTCTGTTGATGCCATTCTTAAAACTTATCGTCCATCCATCACTCCTCTCTTTCTCCACATGTAGTCTATCCTTCTTGTTCTTGTCCCAACTGAACATGCACCCACCCCTTGGAAACCCAATCTAGTCACCCACGCTCACCATGCAGAGCTGTTTAGCCTTACGTGGCGCCCGGATGCTCTCTCTCGCAGTCCAACGCTCGTCATGCTTGCCTTGGTCTATTACGCGTATTGTAGTCAAAACTAGTGGCATTGGCTGCACGCAGGCTTGCATCGGGGTTACGTAGTAATAGACTGAAGCCGGGTCTAAACATGTTATCTGCCTTGGAAACGAGTTTTGCTCGACCTTCCCCTCCTGTCCGAGAAGTCATTGTCGGTGAAGTCAAGTGCTTGCTTGCGATGTTTGGTATCTGTTTCAGAAAAAACCCTGGTTGCTACGCGAAGTTTGTCCGGTTCGCACGTATTTCTCGGACTGGGAGTCGCTTCCGCAAGGAAAAATGCGCTCAGAGAGGGCCTGTCTTCCGGACGCAACAGAAGTGCTGAAAAAAAGCCTAGAAATTACTCGATGGGCTGTCGGTGGACAGGAATACAGACCGCAGACAGAATTGCCGTCACGGAAGTCCTTGTGCAACGGATTTTCAGACGTGAGCGCTGATTCTTGGATACCGAACCGATTGCATAAGGTTGCTACGTAACCCCAACAAAAAATTATCGACTGTATTCGCACGAATCTCTTGAATTAAGCGTCCAAGAGCGAAGATATGCTTATCTTGTTTCTTGTTGTTGTTCGTTATTGTTCGACATGACCAACACTTGTCATCAAAGGAAAAATAGAAATAAACAAGGTTCCAATTTTGCACTAAAGGTGCACAGGGTTACATAGTAAGAAAAGTATACATAGTTTTTTTTCAATGATTGTTTGCATTAACATATTTCTGAAATCAATAGCTATCCATGTGTACATGTATGTATAAACATGTATGTCTATTTTAAAACTCACACCTATACCTTTACCTAAACCTATACCTATACCTACAGCTATAGCTGTAAGCTCACTTAAAGCTATACCGATAGTTAAACTTTAGACTATACTTACCCTACTGCTATCTGCTTTCGATATTGATTGTTTTGAAAATGGTTGAAATTTGTCGAAAATGGTTTTTATGTCTAAATTTTAGTTTCAAAAAACTATTTCCGGTATAAATGTGTCGAGTTTAAAGGGTGTGGGTCACCTTTTCATTATTGGGTTAAGCTACGTCTTTTATACTGCTAGGCTCAGTACTTGTCTTTTCTCTTTTTTGGTGAGTTCCGATCAACTCTCGCCACAGAGTACCGGGCCGAGGGTGTCGACGGTGAGTCAAACACTCGAGCGCTCGATCGCTCGAATGCCGGAATGCGACAGTTTGCACCATCGAGCGGTTTGTCATACTAGACTTCGTCGAAATCCGAAAAATGACCCTAAATCATCGTCGAAAATATGGTTACGGGCCCGTATTCACGTCGAATTAATGGTCATACCCAATTATTTAGAAAGTCATTTTTTTCGTTGTAAAATACACGGTTCACCTCAGTCATCGCAATCCAAGTGCAGTAGGGTATATGTATACCTATACCTATAACCATATCTACACCACTAGCTATACATCTACATGTATATCTAAATGTAAATCTTCATGTACTTCGACATCTATATCTACATCTACATCAACATCAACATCAATGTTTACGTCTACATCTACGTCTACACCTACATCTAAATGTACATCTACATCTACATTTACATCTAGCTCTACATCTGTTGAAGATGAGACACATATAGAAGATGTTTAGATCAAGAAGTAAAACACACAACACAATAGCATGCCTACATATGGAGGAGGCATTGCTTCAACGGGCAATCCAACGGGAACTGCGCGCACACACATATCCGTGTAACGGCTCTTAGTCGTCAAACTACAATTGCCCCCAACGCCCCAAGGGGGGACAAAGTCCTAACTTGGACAAACTAGTGGAATCTTGAGTACTTTAACACGACACCGTATGCCGAGACGATGGCACACCAAGGAATGACGTACAACTAGTCAAAAGGCTTCAACACCACACCGTAAGCAAGCACTAAGTGCAATGTTAGACAGCCATTGCCCGAGGGTGACGTGGTGCTACGTAAAACACTGCATCCAAAGATGCTCACGGCTATCTTCACAAAGTTAAGAGGAGGGAATGGTTGGTTATTGTAGAAGCGGGAATCCAAGCAGGGGACTGGAGAAGTGCTTATCCCACGCCCGTTGTCGAAAGCATCGAACAGACTATGCAGAGCGCAGCGCCCCGAAGGTCGCCATGGATTTTGAGTGCAAACTGTTCAACACAGTCCGTAGAAGCCCCAACCACCAGAGAAACGACAGGAACAGTTCCAGCAAGGCGGGCACTAAAGCTTGCAACCCATGGAAGGGGATACACAGAAGAAGGAGTAATCCAGGCCACATGCCATGTGCGCTCGCACATGGCATGTGGCAAACAGGATAGAGCAGGGGCTAGGCATGTTGTTCTTCTATGCCCCATGGCCACTACTATGGCTTGACGGACAGGTTGGGCATGCACTGCTCCCTTGGAGTAAGTCCCCCAGACCTTGTTCGTGGTGCAAGTTCAAGCGAGACACCAGAAGTGTAGCGCAACGGATAGCATGTTGGACTTAGAGACAATAGGTCCTGCGATCGAGCCTTGATGTGCCCAGGAGGTTTTTTTACCTTCTAGCACAGGGGAAGTTTCTTAGACATTTCTCCACGCATGAGGAGAGTGCGCCACTTGGCGGTCAGTGGATGCGCCAATTGGCGGACTGGTGAGGTGGTGTGGAGTGACCACCCCAAAAGTGTCACTACCCACACACCTTAGAAGCCAGGCCTAGGACTATATGTACCAGGCTCATTCCTCATTCTAATTACACAATGTGGCCTTAGATGCTCCTCACAGAGTTGTCCAACTAAGGAACAGCATAAAGAAGACACTGGTTGGTCTAAGCCCCAAGAGTTAGTCTTTGACTAGCACCTCGCGCGAAAGTGACCAAGTGTTAAGTGGACACAGTTGCTAGCAAGTGATTGCCTAGGAACTGCTCAATGTGGAACGGTGATCCTGAGGGTGATATCTTCTCCTAGCTGAAATGCTAGGAGCGGACGGCAGGTGCTATTGTGTCGGCCCTGTTTTCTAGTCCGTTTGCCTCAGGCCGGTTGACAAAGGGTTATGGGCCCACACTGACCAGTTGTAAGGCACGCTTCGCTCAACTCTGGTACGCTCTCTCCAAGTGCACACGCAGGCTCCATCAGCTCCATCAGCTCCATCAGCTTCATCAGCTCCAACGGCTTGGTCTGCACTTAGCACACAGGGACTAATGACAAGCTCTGCCCTTGGAGGCACGACCCTTGTGTCCCAAACAGGACAAGCTCTGCCCTTGGTGGCAAGACCCTGGGTGTGTTGGTGTAGATGTATTCTCTGTCTGTAGGTGAACATCGGTTGGAGGGGTAAGCAACGGATCTGCATCCTAAAACCGGTAGCAGACATCAGCTAACATCAGCCTACATTGGCCTCAACGCAGCAGAGACGTGGGAAGCAGACAAGGGCAACAAAAATGGTTGAACCATCGGGAGGAGTGGGGGCTGCCGCAGGGCAGTGCTCAAGCTCAACAGTGGCTACCACAGGGTAGACCACTGCAGCAAATGTGAGTGCTACGTCACTGCCGCAAGGTCTTGGACCCCTGGGAGGAATCCCCATTTTTGAGGGGATTGACTTTCCCCTTTGGAGATGGCAGTTCGAGCTGGCGATGAAAGTGCGCGGCTTCATCAAGCTACTAAAGGGAGAGGAGCAGGTTCCCGCGAAAGGCACATCCGAGCATGAGGCATGGATGGATCGAAATGATATTGTCATGTCATTCCTCAGCAACGCGATACCCAAGAAGCATGTTCCCATCATTGCTGGGTACACGCTGGCCTCCGAAGCTTACGACAAGCTCAAGCGCGTGCACCAATCCACCTCCCTCGCGAACAGACTATTCATCCTACAACGGCTGATCAGCATGCGGGTGAATGAGGGCGAATCAATCCCCGATTTCCTACAGGAATTTGAAGGACTCCTTGGCGAGGCTCGCCAGATGAACTGGGACCTTGACGAAAATATGCAAGCCATGATCCTCCTCATGGCGCTACCGGAGAGCTGGAGTCCAATGATCACCGTCATGGGCGGCTGGAAGGAGGACGACCTGACGTACACGGCAGTGTCCGAGTACGTGCGAAACGAGGCCATGCGCCGCAGCGGAAGTGAGGCTAACTTCTCAGCCTATGCCGCACGCTACGGTGGCCACGGGAGCAAAGGGTCAGCCTCTGGTCAGAAAGGCGGCAGCGGAAGCGGTGGTGGCGGAGGCAACAATGGCGGCAAGTCTCCCAAGCGACAGGGTAACTGCCGGAACTGCGGTAAACCTGGGCACTGGGCAAGAGAGTGCAGGTCGCCAAAGAAGGAAGACAGCGGAAGCGGTGGGAACAAAGGCAACAAAAAGGGTGGCAAAGAAGCCACCAACATGATGGCACAGAGCACGCCTCCAGCAAAAGGAGCGGCGCTGCTCAGGCCAGGAGCTTTTGGGCTCGACTCCGGCACCGATCATCACTCCAGCAACGACCAGGCTGGATTTGTCTCCATCGGCCCCACCGATCGGCGGTTCAGATGTGCAAACGGCAGTGTCGTCAACGCAAAGGGCGTGGGAGACAAGCTGGTGAGCATCAACCTTAATGGTGCAGAGAAGGATCTACGGCTACGTGACGTGGTCTACATGCCCTCCTTTGCGGCAAACCTTCTGTCCGTGTCAAAGATAACGGACAACGACATGACAGTGGTGTTCACACAGAAGAAGGCGGTCATCGCCAGGAACGAGGACATCAAGGTCCTCTATGCCAACAAAGATCTCGTGGCACAGGTTCCACGGGTTGACGGACTCTACGTATTGCAGACAACGGCAGCAAAGACCTCGGAAGACGAGGGTCATGCGGGTGCAGCGGAGGCAGTGGTCTCGGCACCAACACAGGAGAGCACACCAACNCAACCTTAATGGTGCAGAGAAGGATCTACGGCTACGTGACGTGGTCTACATGCCCTCCTTTGCGGCAAACCTTCTGTCCGTGTCAAAGATAACGGACAACGACATGACAGTGGTGTTCACACAGAAGAAGGCGGTCATCGCCAGGAACGAGGACATCAAGGTCCTCTATGCCAACAAAGATCTCGTGGCACAGGTTCCACGGGTTGACGGACTCTACGTATTGCAGACAACGGCAGCAAAGACCTCGGAAGACGAGGGTCATGCGGGTGCAGCGGAGGCAGTGGTCTCGGCACCAACACAGGAGAGCACACCAACGAGAACTGAAAAAGCAACCTCTACCGCAAAGGACGAAGACGCTGATCTGTGGCACAGACGCTTTGGGCATGTTGCAAACAGCATGCTCCAAGTCATTCAGCAACAACAGCTAGTCCGTGGCATGGATGGTTGCAAGAAGGATGCGGTTGGGTGTGGCAGCCTATGTGAACCTTGCCTCCAAGGCAAGACCAAACGAACGCGCTTTGATCGCAATGGTCGCCGCTCAGAATCAGCCCTTGACCTGATTCACACCGACGTGTGTGAAACCTTTCGCACGGCGTCAAACGGTGGTAGCAAGTATTTTGTGACCTTCATAGATGACCACAGCCACAAGGTGTGGATCTACTTCCTCAAAACAAAGGGAGAAGTCAGAGAAGAGTTGCAGGAGTTTGTCGCCATGGTGGAGCGGCAGACCGGAAAGAAAGTCAAAGGGATGCGGAGCGACAACGGCGGAGAGAACGAGGCATGCAAGGGCTGGTTGCGGCAACATGGGATCAACCACCAGGCCACAACGCCTTACACGCCGCAGAGCAATGGTGTTACCGAACGGATGAATTAGACCATCCTCGGCATGGTGCGTAGCATGCTCTTTGATGCAAGGCTTCCACCGCAGTTTTGGGCGGAAGCAACAATAACGGCATGCTATCTTGTCAACCTGACTCCTGCGGCTGCTCTGGGCAGGTGCGAAAAGAAGAAGGGCAAGCAACAGATGACGTCACAAGAAGTTTGGTCAGGGAAGAAGCCGGCCGCATCACACCTGAAGTGTTCGGCTGCACCGCATGGGCAAAGGTCCAGGTGGGTGAGGGTGCCAGCAAGCTGGATTCAAGAGCACGAAAGTGCGTTATGGTGGGCTATGAGACGGCCCACAAGACATATCGCTTGTGGGACCTGGCAGAAAAAAGACTCATCACCAGCCGGGATGTAACCTTTGACGAGAGGAAACCAGGCAAGGAAGAGATGCTTGATCCCACGGAAACTCCAAAACAGGGAGAGTGGTTGGTGCTGCTAGAGTCAGGAGATCAAGCTCCTGAAAACTGGCAAGTGGTGCCAGTGCGGCAGGCCGTGAAGAAGAGTGGTGTGCCAGGGGAAGCGGCTGCGCAGGCTGATGCAGCGGCAAGCTCCGACACAGAGTCGGAGACGTCCGAGGCCTCTGAGACCAGCTCGGAGGCCAGTGGCTCTTCAAATGCGGAAAATTTAACTCCAGGGCAGCCGACACCAAAGGAGCAACAACATGGAAAACATCCACCAGCAATGCAACGTCGCAGCACACGACAAAGAAAACAAACTCCAAAGTACGACGCTGACACTGGAAGCTGGACTGGACTGAGCTGGTCCTGTTTGGCTCAGGGAGAGCCGCTCACTGTGGCTGAAGCGCTGGCAAGGCCCGATGCGGCCAAGTGGAAGGAGGCGGCGGACAGCGAGCTCGCGTCCATCGAAGAAAATGGCACATGGGTGCTGATGGACAGACCCGCTAACGCTCACGTGGTGGGCTCAAAGTGGGTGCTCAGGTTGAAGCGGAAGCAAGATGATAGCATCGACAAGTACAAGGCAAGGGTCGTGGCGAAAGGGTTCTCACAGCGCGCAGGTTCTGAGTACGATGAGACCTTCGCACCGGTCGTCACGTTTGCCTCCATCAGGTCCCTGCTTGCTGTCGCTGCCGCCAAAGACCTTGAGATCCACCAGATGGATGTGAAGACAGCCTTCCTTTATGGGAAGCTCGATAAGGAGGTGCTAATCGAGGTACCGGAAGGTGTCAAAGCACCCGAGGGTAAGGTGTGCAAGCTGGTGAAGGCGTTGTACGGGATGAAACAGGCCCCACGGATCTGGTACAAGGAGATGGACAGCTTCATGGCTGAGATCTCTTTCGCACATTGCAAAAATGACCCTAGCGTCTATGTGCGGGAGGACGAACGTGGCTTGCTACTTGTGGCGTTGTACGTGGATGATCTTATCATGTGTTCTTCCTCGCAGGAGGCCCTCACNAGGGTCGTGGCGAAAGGGTTCTCACAGCGCGCAGGTTCTGAGTACGATGAGACCTTCGCACCGGTCGTCACGTTTGCCTCCATCAGGTCCCTGCTTGCTGTCGCTGCCGCCAAAGACCTTGAGATCCACCAGATGGATGTGAAGACAGCCTTCCTTTATGGGAAGCTCGACAAGGAGGTGCTAATGGAGGTACCGGAAGGTGTCAAAGCACCCGAGGGTAAGGTGTGCAAGCTGGTGAAGGCGTTGTACGGGCTGAAACAGGCCCCACGGATCTGGTACAAGGAGATGGACAGCTTCATGGCTGAGATCTCCTTCGCACATTGCAAAAATGACCCTAGCGTCTATGTGCGGGAGGACGAACGTGGCTTGCTACTTGTGGCGTTGTACGTGGATGATCTTATCATGTGTTCTTCCTCGCAGGAGGCCCTCACGGACCTCAAGAAAAATCTGGCCAGCAGATTTAAGATGAAGGACATGGGACCTCTCGAGTACTACCTCGGGATTGCTGTTCATTTCAACCGCAAAGCAGGCACCATCGAGCTCAACCAGACCAAGTACATCATGGACATCTTGAAGCGCTACAACATGGAGGACTGCAAGCCCGTCAGCACCCCCATGCCCTTCGACTGCAAGCTCTCCTCCCCCATGTTACCAAGCAACGAGGCAGACCGGTGGGAGATGCAAAACATTCCATACCAGTCCGTCGTTGGAAGCCTCATGTATGCAATGGTGGAAACACGACCTGACATTGCTTATGCCGTGGGTCAGGTGAGCAGGTTTGTGGCCAACCTTGGGCCAGAACATTGGCAAGTTGTGAAGCGGATTTTCCGCTACCTCAAAAAGACTCGGCACGTCGGACTTCGGTTTGGAGGTCTAGAAGGATCAGACTTGCTGCGACTGACATGCTACACTGACGCGGACTGGGGAGGACGGATTGATGACAGGAAGTCCACCTCAGGATTTGTCTGTCTTCTCAATGGAGGTGCGGTCTCGTGGGCAAGCAGGAAGCAGGACTGCGTCTCGCTTTCTACTGCTGAGGCGGAGTACATTGCACTCTCCGAAGTGTGCAAGGAAACACAGTGGCTTCGCAGTTTGCATGATGAGATCAAGGCACCACAAGAGGAAGCAACGGTCATCCGCATCGACAACCAAAGTGCCATGGCCATGGCAGAGGACGACATGATTTCCCAGCGTATAAAGCACATTGATATTCGGTACCACTACTCACGTGACCTTATCGCCAAGGGTGTCGTGGAACTGGAGCACGTCGCAACCAAGAAAATGCTTGCCGACTTCTTGACGAAGCCGCTAGACAGCGACTTGCATGTTGCAGGTGCTCAAGGAGTCGGCATGGTGGATGCAAGAGATGAGCACTAAAGACCAAGAAAACATACATGCACATACACAACCTAGAGCTAGAGGTTCATGCCGAAGAAAAACTACCACAGCAGGTGGCCTAAGGTGTAAGGGAGAGATTGTTGTTCTTCTATGCCCCATGGCCACTACTGTGGCTTGACGGACAGGTTGAGCATGCACTGTTCCCTTGGAGTAAGTCCCCCAGACCTTGTTCGTGGTGCAAGTCCAAGCGAGACACCAGAAGTGTAGCGCAATGGATAGCATGTTGGACTTAGGGCAACAGGTCCTGCGATTGAGCCTTGATGTGCGCAGGAGGTTTTTTGACCTTCTAGCACAGGGGAAGTTTCTTAGACATTTCTCCATGCATGAGGAGAGTGCGCCACTTGGCGGTCAGTGGATGCGCCAATTGGCGGACTGGTGAGGTGGTGTGGAGTGACCACCCCAAAAGTGTCAGTACCCACACACCTTAGAAGCCAGGCCTAGGACTATATGTACCAGGCTCATTCCTCATTCTAATTACACAATCTGGCCTTAGATTCTCCTCACAGAGTTGTCCAACTAAGGAACAGTATAAAGAAGACAATGGTTGGTCTAAGCCCCAGGAGTTAGTCTTTGACTAGCACCTCGCGCGAAAGTGACCAAGTGTTAAGTGGACACAGTTGCTAGCAAGTGATTGCCTAGGAACTGCTCAGTGTGGAATCGTGATCCTGAGGGTGATATCTTCTCCTAGCTGAAATGCTAGGAGCGGAAGGCAGGTGCTATTGTGTCGGCCCTGTTTTCTAGTCCGTTTGCCTCAGTCCGGTTGACAAGGCAGGGGTGGGGATAGGACATCAAAGAGATAATGGGGGAAGGAGGAGAGGAAGGAGGGAATGGAGGAGGTGGAGGAGGAGGAGAGGAGGAAGGAGGAC
>SZWC01021527.1:11647-36389 GCA_023375785.1 Penium margaritaceum | reverse complement strand
CCGGCCAGCCCTCGCTGACGCGAGGGGTGGTGCGCAACCACCCCTCGCATCAGCGAGGAGGGAGGGCCGAACCGGCCCTCGCGCTACACTGGAAAACATTCTAGCGTAGCTTGGTATAATTTAGGAAGAGTTTGCTCAAACCATACATAATTTTTAAGAGCACACAAGGGCGAACAAAAAAAACAGTTTGAACAAATGCGCGTGACAGTTTGGCAGTCCATTTACAACCAGTTTTGGTTTCCAAGGATTAAGTAAATTCTCATGGCAAACCTTCCATTATGTGGTCCAGATTGCGGGCAATCATTTAGCCTCTTAACCAATACCAATATGAATACTTTTGCTCGGTTACTATGTAACCCTATGCACGCTTTGCGTGCAACACCAACCTCTTGTTTCCTATGCTTCTCTTTCCATTCATTTATCTCAATTTGCTTTTCAAATCAAACTTGCATGAGTGCAAAATGATGAAACGTCAAAACAACTTGTCCACACATTTTTCAACATCTTGGCTATCCAAGGAATGCTCACTCTTGCGATGTATCCAGGATGACCCTTTCCATAACCCAAGCCCTTGCTACAAGGGAAGCATCAAAGATGGTGGTTCAAAGCCAAAAGTGATGTGGTAACATCAAAGAGGGGAAAGTATTCTAGAATGTTTTTGTGACTTTCCGAACTTTTAGATTATGGGGGGTACTTCGCAACCCAACAACGATTAGAATGCAACACTGTGCGTCTAAAAGATTTGCTTTAGTACCCTTGATGTTTTGGCAGAAATGCATCGAACTAGACATGTAATGGAAGACAAATCTTTGGATAGAAGTAAAGACCTGCGGGTATTTGAGACACTGTTTACGTAATAGAATTCACACCATTTACGTTTCCTCTGTAATATTGCATAGAAGTGCTCCATGACGAGCGGCTCTAAGACATTTAGTCGCCACATGGGGCAAAAGACAAAAAAAAGCCTGTGTGTTGTGCCTTGTTCTATCCTACTTCGGACGTGGAGTCAAGACCGCCTTCAGTGAACAGTCCCCCATGTTGTAACGTATCCTCTTGAAGTGGAAAAGCCGATTCGAGAAATGCATCCGTGCCAAATGACAATGTGGCTCATGTAGATAACTATGGTGACAACGAAAAGTTGAACAAGAATACATGGTTGATTGGTTTCGAGGCGGATAGTTGCCAGTGAATTATTCAAGATAGCGGCATTTCTTAGGTGTGCGAAGTACACATGTGCAATGTTTCACAAGGCTCATAGTAAAAAAATAAGAGGCAATCAGAACATACAATGGATGAATGAGATGCCAAAGTTTGATGGGCGTACATCACAAAAACATCTATGAAAAAAAAAGTTGAACGACTAACAAAGTGGACACAAACTCACATGGACACACACGCCGTTAGCGGCAGCATACACCACAACCATTCTTTGGAAAGTTGAAAAACAAAGCACGTTATTTCTCTCCATATCCAATAAACAATTCCGATTACAAACACATCAATTTCACCGCCTGTTCTGCTGAATTTGGGACTGATTTTTGGAAGGAATCCCGTCAAACCGATACTTGCATGGAAGTTCATAGTCGCATGGTGAACAAAAGAAGGCTATTAAATGTTTCTATTTTAACTAGACTTGAATATTAGATTGGGGTATCGGGTTGGTGTTGACTGCAATTATGGGCCTTACTATTGTTGCCTTTTAATCTGGACACAAAGTAGACATCACATAGCAGACAACACTTAATTTTCATGTGTTTTCAAGCACGTCTATCGCCATAACTCTAGTGCGCAATCCATGTATCTAGGATTTCTTTGCCCAAATGAAAAAGGATATATTACATTAGGCACATCTCTTGGGAGCGCCCTTGAGTTAGATGTTCGTGTGAGGGAAAATTTTGCATGTCGACAGCCGTCGAAACCACGAACCGAGCAATGGTGGGAGAAACCATTAGATTGAGGAATAAATTATTCCGTTGGTTTTGGACACATCTCACCACCTGTGAGATGTGTCCGAAAATTTATATGGCAAAAATAAACTGAAGATTCACAATCAGAGCACATGAATTCTTGACCAATGAGAGCGACAACGAACTTCAATCGATACGTCCATTTGATTTTTCTCGCATTTGGTTCAGTCACGGGTACGATTTCTTGAATCCTCAAGATTTTAACTGAGTAGCGAGTCCTTACATGTATGCGGCTTGATGAAAGATATACAACAAACATAGGACTCCAAAGTAAACATTTTTTACGGTCCATCATGCAAAACAGGCACCCACCTCCGTAGTAAACTTTGTGTATGTGAGAGGAGCAAATGCCGCAGCTCGGACATACTCGCCAAAGTCAAAATGCAACAAAACGAGCAGTTCATGTCTCAGCGGACTCGCGGTTCGCAGTGTAGCGGTGCGATTCCTTCATTGGAATGTTGTTACGATGCGCAGAGAGCGTGGACTCGATGCGCTTTACGTGGCCTCAAGATGCTGTTCTCGGAACCTGTCCATTCTGTGAAAAAAAGGTCCTGTTGCAACTGAATTTGTAGCCCTGAGCACACACCCGTAGTGGAAAATCATTTCTAAGGAATACGTCTGCATGATTCTAGCATATTGAATGAAGGGTCGTTAAAAGCTATGATTTTGGAACCTGTCGAACATGGACCTGAATTGAAAACCTTAAATCCATCCAAATCAGTGAAAAGGTAAAAACAAAGAAGTAAAGCTAAAACAAGCCTCTTTCCAGATTTTTGTGATACAAGGGAACCGAATTTCAAGGATCACTCTAAGAAAACATCCAGATCCATCGGGTTCTGAGAGAGAACTCTCCAACCCCCCATTGCTCAACATTCTTACCTAAATCATGTTTTGATCCCCAAAAACCCCTTCCAAACGTTTATAATCACAGCAAACCCCTTGATGGCCCACGAGGTATGGTGAATATTGTTAGAGACCTCAACATGAGGGGTATTTTGCAAAGTCAAAATACATCGTGTTTATGTATTAGGTCTTTTATGGTATTTCTAGCATTATTTCTATTTCTGTAAACACGTCCTACGTAATAGGGGGAAGAGCCTCCTACGTTTGGTGTCATTATTCCATTACTTGCGTGTCTCTTTTAGGACCCTTCCTAAATAACACTATACGATGTAACACCATTTGTGTATTTTTGCAAATAATGGCACATTATCCCTCGTCTTCAGCCAAGGTTGATCAAATCTTCCTGCCCATCTCATCCCCCCCGCCTTTTTAGAAGGCCTTGTTGAATCCATCAACATAACACCAGAAGTTTTACAAAGAGAGACGCCACTAAAGTTTTAAAGGGAAGCTTTTGGTGAATGACCATGTACGTGAAGGAGAACATGATCATAGACTCTCCCGTTGTGGGGCGTCCTTAGATCATAACTTCGAAGTCGTGAATTATGGACTAAAAAAACCGAAAAATTGGGTGAATGGAGATAAAAATCCTTTATATGAAATTCAAATCACATTCAAACATTCGTAATAAGGCACCTTGTCACGTTGAATTCATTGTATCTATCAAAACATGATACCCAAAACATCTGTTTCTAGTCCCAAGACTTGTTTGCGGTTCCATTGTGAATCAAATGGAAGAGGATCTCTTCTCATAATGGCATTGCACAAGCATGGCCATATTTAACATTATTTTGTGGCCTATGGGATTGGATAGGTCTTGGACTAAATACAGAAGAAGATCTCTTATGAAGATGAAGAAGGAAGAATGATGTGGGATTTGAATGTGATTTGTATTCTGCTGAATTAAAGTTTGACCAAGGAGTAAAATTCGTAGGCGTGAGGGTCAAACAAAGGTGCGTAAAGTCTTAGCAATCACGATAGACTTTGATGTGACGTGGGGCCATGTGATAAGAGAGAAACTTGTGGTTACTAGGGATGTACGTAAGGCTACTAATGAGTTGTCTGAGTTGACTTGCCACTAAAGTTACCTTAGTGATTTCTTGTGCACAAGTCTCTATCTTAGAAATAGCTTGGAACATATGGATTTCAACAGAAATGTACATCATGAAATGTTTTGTTTTACTACAATAAGGTTAAGTGATGTAAATCGTTACCTAATAGTTCAAACCTTTGATGAAAACTACTTTCCAAAAATTCGGAATGACCCTGAGTGACCATAAAAACGGTCATTTAGGTGAATTTGTTATCATTACAAACCATGTGTTTCACAACAATATCATGAAAAAGTTGTGTTTTTTTGTTTTTCTTAACCTTGTAAACCAAATTTAGCCCAGCAACCGTTCATCTTTACTTTGAAACATAATCGTTTTTGCTCATCCATCATGTTCCACCATCTACCATAACCATAAATTGTCCTAATTGTGGTAGATTATGCTTTACGTTTTGCACGTAGGCAATAAACAAAGAAATTGAAGTGGAAAGAATTTATGAAAAATGTTTACCGCTTAAGGAAAGATTAAAAGTTATCTCAGAGGTGAATTTCTTCAGTTAACATGAGATATGAAAATTTATGCTACCAATAACATTGTATATTAGGTTCATTATTCATGGATGGGATATTTGCACTTTGCTTGTGTATGGGTGGCCTGAAGCTAGCTAAAAATGTGCTTGCATCGCAAAGAAGGGATGGTTAAGCAAGCTCATTCCATAATCTTCCAGAGGGTGGAATAACTATACTTTTTACAAGAAAATGAAATTGTAAGATTTCGATTTTCTTTTTCCATCGTAGATTGTTTTAATTTCCAATGTTTCATTCATTCTTACACATCTTCATTTTCTTTTGATCCATTATGATCAATCCCTTTTCCATTTCTTTTCCCATTGACATCACTTGATCTTGATTTAAATCCTATTAGGAACCACAAATACCTTTTTGAATCCTTTCTCTCCATTTACTTACTTTTTGTTCATTTCTCTTCCCCATCTTCTCTCTGTGCCTCTCTTTATTTTCTCCCACCTCTCTTTATTTCCCTTTCTCTTCCTCTTACTAAGTATTAGTCTCTTCTTTGCAATGTGTTTTTCCCTCTTTGTAGATTTATGTTTCATGTGTGTTGTTCGATTCAAATATATCATTCATCTTAAATTGAATAACATATTATCCATTTGTCTTCAATGGTTTTTTGGACAATGTTTTTGTTTTCATCTAGAGGGATGAGTTGTTAGTTTTCTTGGGGAAGATATGATTTTTTTTTTACGCTATAGTTGACGTTAATGTGTGCAAGAGATGGTGAATTTGTTGAAGGAAGGCTTTGCCTCATGCAATCTCGATATCAAAAGCATCAACTTTTGAATCACCACCTATGTTCCCAAACTATGGTATGCTTATAAACAAACACTTTTGTATTTCCAGGTGTTTTCTTCGAAAGGTATTTTGATTGAAGGAAAAACAACATGGCAATTTTATGTGGAAATTGCATGAAATAGAACGTGGAAATGACCTAATACCATCATTCTTATGTGCGCCTATTTTTTTGGGTTTGATACCATATACCCAGTTTTCGGAACAGAAGACCTTATTCCCTTTCCGATAAGTGAAAACAACCGTAAGTACCCATCTTACGACACCACCAGCACGCTTGTTACATCAAAAAGCGAGAAAAAGGAATGTCACGGTACCATGTCATGCGTTGTTGACGCATGACATGGAACTGATCCATTAAGTTTCACAAACCGAAAATATCTAGGGTTTGCAAGACTTTCTACGGAGGTTTGTGTGACGTTTGTGGGGTGTTTGACACTCCCCATGCATTGTGCTGGCAGCTATCGGGCTCCGCTCTTGCGCAGCATGGCATGTGTCAGTTTAAAAATGAAACCCTAACCATCAAAAGTTTTATAGGTTTGGTTTGTTCAAGATTCGTTTCCTATGCATTGTTTTGGAAGGTTGAATTTCATACGTTGTTTTATGCTTTTCTTTAGTCGATTTTGGATTTCCGGGGTCACCCTCGTGATCAAGGATTGTAGCCGATCAACGATTAGTGAGGAAAGTCGCTAATCTTGGACCTCCCAAGGCGTCGATCAGGCATCGACTTATTGACGGTTGGCAAAGTGAGATTGGCGCCTGTCGTTCTTGACTGTCAATTAGCCGGCTAGCCATGGTGAGGTTTTGTTTTGCTAAGGCGTCAACGCATGCCGCGAGCGGGCATGATTATGGATCGGGCTTATCAGTTGTTTTTCTATGGAAGTTGGTCGGATCGAGTCTCACTTTGATTTCTATGGGTATCTAAGTTATTCACCCCTTTTTTCTTCTGTTAAATTTTCTTATGTTACATGGATTAGAAGGAAGTGGGGCCGAAGTTTCAAGCAGACTTGAGGCCTGGCTGATCAACGCTAGAAAACGTTTCTGGCGTGAATTGTTTGTGATGCGACTGGATGCTCCAATGGTTTGTCTGGACATCGATGCACGCACGTGTTAACCTAGTTTAGGTGATTTCCACATTTTTTTCAACCTACTCGGATCCTCAACTAATGCACATGCACATGCTCATGACTTTTGCATGTGCCAACCATCCTTTGCTTGCTGGGATGATGTCGTCGTCATAACAATGCTGGCTTCTGGAATGATGACTTCCAACGCATGGTTCATCTCCCCATCGATGGCAGTACGTACACGCCATGCCCTATAATCATACAGTGATTGTTGGAGCCTAGGTTGCTCAGCTGAATACAAGGTAAGCCTTCCGTTAAACGATGCCGTCGTATGCACGCAACCACCCTAGCCTCGGCTACCCTTTCTCTTCCGCAAACCCTAACCCTACGAGGCCTATCGTGTCAGGTGACGCCACTTCCACAGGAGGGAAAAAGCCATTTGCCACTCCTTGCGCTATCTCCTATGCTCCCACCAGGCTACTTGCAAGTACCCCTCTACTCCGAAGCAACAACCAGGGTTCATTCGCGGTTGTGGGTGCAACTGGCTTCTAATCCCCCTCTCCATAGTCGCAGCTGCAAGCCTAGAAACGGGTGTACAAGGTGCACGACAGACCTGTGAAGGCAATAAGGCCCCTGGACAAGCTCAACGATGGTGTTGGCCGTGCGTTCCTTGTAAAAGGGCCGACGGGCCAGAGCTCGGCTGGGAATGAGAACACGAGGGCTGCAGAGCAGGAGGTGAAGGATCGGGCATGGAAAATTTTGCTAGACACCTACATGCTACTAGACTGCCTCGCTTTCCTTACTAGAGAAGAGGCGGAGTGCTGCTTCTTGGATTCATGAGGCATGGGTTGATCTTTTCACCGAATTGAACAAAAAAGTGAAATACGCCATGGAGGATGTGAAGAAGCCAAATCTTGTATATAATGTGCATCATGTGAATAATTGTCTGAATAACATCAAAGGCAAGTATCAACAATTGTGTGAGGATAAAAACCTTATTGGGGTGGGATGGCAGGACGGGGTGCGGGATGTAGACCAAGAGTGTTCGGCAGAGTTTATGAACGTTGATGCACATGGACGGCTATTTTCCACATACCTCAATTGTTGTTGGTTTGAAAAGTGTTATGACATCTGGCCCCAAGTCATGGCGTCGGGAAGTAAGTTCCGTAATGATATTTTTGTTGCGGTCAAGGTTACCTATTTGGACAAGCCCTCATCGCCTCGTGAGGCGAGTGACATGTAGTTGGCCTTGAGAGGGCTGCAAGACGTTTAAAAGATTCCCCCGAATACTATCATGGGGCCGCAAATGCAGCTACATCTAGAGCTTGAGGATGGCACGCCTTAGATTGCAACCTTGAAGGATGAGTACGATGGAGACAAAGAAGATGGTGACATGTGGGAGGCCTCATGGCGAGCGCACTTCCACGAGGTTTACAAGCGAGGATACCTTGATGAGCTCTTGGCGCCTAAGCCCGGGGCAGTTGTGGGATTTTTATCGGCACCACAGGGGGTGGCGGGTTGTGGGGGGGCTGATGTAGAGGCAGATGGCGTAGGTGTTGCAAATGTTTTCGCTGAAGATGGGGCAAGTGCAGCGGGTGATCAGCATGATGTTACTGGTGGGGTCGATGTTGCAATTGTAGGTTGGGAGGTAGTTGTGGAAGACGGAGTTCTAGTTTCCTTAGCTGGTGTTGAAGGTGTAGTATGGGTTGCACCTCCAACAGGAGACGAGGTTGATGGACCAGGTGTTAGAGTGGGTGCTAGGGCTGGTGGACCAGGTGTTGGAGTGGCTTCTAGGGCTGGTGATGCTGGAGTAGGAGCTACATCCAGAGGTGCCGGAGTTGTAGATGGTGGGGCTGCGGGAGAGGCTGCGCTAGCGAGGGCACGCGTGGGTGCTACGCAGGGTGGAGCGAGGCGTGCCGGTTGCAATCCTTGAGTCTGCCAAGTGCTTGAGTAAGGCATTGGTGTTTCATTCGGCTGTGGCCACTTCGACCTAAGTGTAGGCCGTAGCCTCGGCTTAGTTTCCTTGAAACTAGCAAATAGTAAGGACCGGATGGCAGGGCCGGATACGATGAAGTGGATTGCCAAAGCTCGTGAAATCATCGCCAGCCTTAACGTCTCCCCAGAGAAAAAGGTAAAGATAATGCAACTCATTATCTTGGACCTGCCAAGTGCACAATGGTTTTGCGGTGCGGACATCTAGACACAGGAGAAGTGGACCTAATGAGGGTATGTACTTTTGTGACAATGCCACATTGCCACATAGCCGGACTATCACATTGCCACATTGTTACATTGCCACAATGCCACGTTCACACACTGCCACTTTGCTTCATTCCCACCTTGCAACATGTGTCTACCTTGACACATTCACACATTTCCACATTGCAATAGATGTGGAAGTGCCACATAACCACATCTGTGGACTACCACATTGCCATAATGCCAACTTGCCACATTGCCACATCGCCACATTGTCACATTCACACATTGCCACAATGCAACATCGCCACGGTGTAACATAGTCACATGTTTTGACTGCCATTCGCCACATTGCCACTATGTCACATTGTCACATTGGCAAATGGAAACATTGACACATTGACACATGCGTGGACTGTCACATTGCCACATGTGTGGACTTCCACATTGCCACCATGCGACATAGCCACTTTTCCTCATTCCTAAATGGCAACATTGCCACATTGTCACATTCATACATTCTCACAATGCAACATTGCAACATTGCCACATTGCCACATGAGTGGACTGCCACCTTGCCAAATTACCACATTGTCACATTGTCACATTCACACATTCCCACAATGCAAAATTGCCACATTTCCACATTGCCACATGTGTAGACTGCCACCTTGCCAAATTGCCGCATTACCACATTTTCACATTCACACATTGCCACGATGGAACATTGCCACATTGCCACTTTGCCACATGTGTGGAGTGTCACATTGCCATATTGCCACCTTACCACATTACCATATTGCCACCTTGCCACATTGTGACAGTCGACACATGTCACATTCAGACATTGCCTCAATGCAACATTGCCACGGTGCCACATTGCGACATATGTGGAGTGTCACATTGCCACATTACCACATGTGTGGACTGTCACATTGCCACATGTGTGGATTGTGACATTGCCACATGTGTGGATTGTCACATTGCCACATAGCAACATGTGTGGACTTTGCCTCTTTGCCACATTCGCACATGGGTGGACTATCACATGACAACATAGCCACATGTTTCAAATCTGTCCCATTCCCACATTGCAAATATGTCTCATTGCCATGTTGCCACCTTGCCACATTACCATTTTCGCACTCGCCCACATTGTCACAGTCCACACATGTTGCATTAACACATTGCCACAATGCAACATTGCCACGGTGCCACATTGTGACATGTGTGGACTGTCACATTGTTTCATTGCCACATGTGTGGAATTTCACATTGCCACATTGCCACATGTGTGGACTGTCATATTGCTACATAGCCACACATTTCAAGTGTGACCCAGTGCCACATTGCAAATATGCCACATTGCGATGTTCCAATGTGATGTGTGCAGGGTTTAAGAGGGGATGTAACTTCACATTCAAGGCAACGACTCGTTGTTCCCCTTCTTGTGTGGATTTTTAGTATGCATGACCATATCTTACGTTAAAGAATGGTGGGCATACTCGTCATGTCGTGATGCACGATTGAGTGTAGAATGCCATCGTGCCTATAGTCAAGGTTATGCTGCAAGTAGCATGTGGTTGAAAAGTGCTACGAATGACTAGTGTCCTGCTTGTGTGAAATGTTTTGGACCATTGACCAATGGGTGAAATTACTCTCTCTGACTTGTTCAAGATGTACACAGGCATTTTCAGAAGCATTGACGACACAAGTATGAAAGTAGATAAGGCTATTGTGATCACATGGTTATGAGCCCATAGTTCTATTGCTCTCGCAACATTGTTGTTTTACCCCGAAATGCATTCTGTCACATAATAAAAAGGACACATTTCAAGATTCCCACATGGTCACATTGCCACAATCCCACATTGCCATATTGTTATAACAGAGGATCTTCTCTCCACGAGCAACACGATATGTCACATAAGCCAGGTACATTTTCCTGGCTGGGCCATCACGAAATGCCCTAACATTTGCCGGAGCAGCATCCTCATCCATGATCACATCATTGTCGAGGAGCCACTCTCGCATAACATCCATGTTCAACCTTAAGGGGTCCATGTAGCCCGCCTCCTCAGCCCCTGCCAGAATGAAAATGTTGTGTAGAACACAACAAGTAACGACAATGTCCGCTTGCACGTCCAATGAGTAACCCTCCATGTCTGCTAGAATCTTGAACTTGTACTTTAGTTGGCCAATTACACGTTCCATAGTCATGTGGAGCGATGAGGGCCGCATGTTGAATAGCTCCTGTGGCGTCTTTGGAATGTTTGCTTCGCCGTTCATAGGGTCCTCCCTTAAATGGTAACGCACTCCTCTATATGGCGTAAGAAGGTCCTACAACAATGGGTAACCGGATTCGGCCAAGAAACTTTCCTTCGGGGACATGGAAACCCTCTACACACGCATGCCTATATACACATGCGTCGTGTGCACTCCCTTTCCAACCTGCGTGCACCCATGCAATACGTCTCGTCAATGTTCACTGAAATGAAGACGTTCTGAGAGATCTGCCCCTTCCTGTTCCAATAAGCGCCTTGCAGCTCTTTTGGAACCCATGCTTGGATGTGGGTGTGGTCTACCACACCCACATAGTTCTTGAATGAAGGCATAAACCTTGAGGACGTGGCTATTTTTTTGGAATGCCATTACCAGGAGAAAGGCGGATGATAGTGGATGTAATCTCAAGGACCCTCCACATTACTCTACCAAAATGTCTGCCAACAGTCTCCTTCGAATGGTAGAAGGTCTCACTTAGACGTCGTTGACCTTTGCCACCCAGTATTTGGCAAAGAAACATCACCATAGACTCTTCGATGGCGATATGATGAGTACGCTGGAGCCCGACCACCTGAAGCACCTCTACTTGTTTTTCGAACCGCCATGGATCACAGTTCAAGGATGTCGTACACGCGTTGCACACTTGCTTCACGAGATAAGAGCTCATCCACGAATTCGCTGGCTTGTAGAGGACGGGTGAGGTATTAGTGTTTGAGGTAAGGTAGAGCTTCATACATGCAGATGAAAATGCTAAGGGCAAGCAGCTACTAATGGGTTTCTTTTGGCAGTCCCCTGCCTCCCATCCGAGTTGGGTTCATTGTGCCGGTTGTTTGGGAAGCGGCAGAGGCTGTTTGTACACCAACTACCAAGGAATTGGGGGGGGGGGAGAGTGGGGAAAGGGCAAAGCGTGGAAAAGAAGCGACGGAAGCGGTGCTGGCTGCCTTAAGTACTGGCGATGATGAAGATTGAAGCAAAAGAATCGGCTTTAAAGAATTTCCCAAAAAACGTAGTAAGCAAAAACATTGAGGACTCAACAACAGTTTCCAACAGCATGCAGCAGGAAGATGGCACGCAGCTTCCGATTTGGCTGGAAATCTTTGTTGGCGTCAATTTCCAGCGTTCACCAGCCCTTGAACAGGCAAGTTGGAACGGAACGCGAGTTTTCTGATCTCAGAGATGCTTCGGGCCTCCACCCGTCAAGCACCCCGCTCCTCCGATTGTTCTTTCCCGCAGTTCGCCCTCGACGCTTCACGCACCGGTCTGCATGCACCAGTGCTGCCTTCCAACAGCTACACTCCAAAGCAAACCGAAAGCGACGACGGCGGCGTCAACTGCGCACAAGAGGAAACGAATCTGTTGCAAATCTAAGGTACTGTATATACTAGCAAGTGGTAGACCTCCGCANGCCCAACAGACCCCCCCAAAGCGGTCAAGCCGCCTTTCCGTGCCCCAACTTCCAATACGACGGGCCGCGGCTACGGCTTGTTGAGTGAACAACGAGTCGCGACCGCGGCTTGTTGCCGCCTCGCTCTCTTCCAGAAGCACTAATCTGTAAGCCACTGAATACAAGCAACAAGCTAAATTTCATGCCAATAATTCACCATAATCATCTGAAACCCAAGGAGGTACAACAAACCAACTTTCGCTGAAAACGGGATTAACAACCAATGTCTATTTTGACGTAGTTTGCGCCCATTTCTCATAGAAGGATGGTATGTCTCAAGAATATTGAAATTTTCAGCGTTTTCAATAGGTTTTGAGATTGAATAATCTCACTTAGGCATCACCAAAAAAGTAATACTAGAGCATTGGTACAAGAATGTGACACTCTCTGCAAACGATCTCGAAGACGATTACATGTTTTCATTTTGGAAAAGAAACACGCACTAACTGAATTACAAAGATTCTAAATGAAAAAACACATTTTTTCATTTGAAACTTGAACACATGTCAGCAGAAAATCCGTCCATATTTGGCAATGATCTCATTAATGGTTCTAAACACGTATTTTTCTTCATTACAACTTAATAATATGAAATTGAATCTTTTCTCTACACTGCGCACAGAAAATACATTTTGCTTGAAATCATGCATGAAAGGATCAACGTTAGGCTATTTACATCACAAGAAACCACCAAAACAAGTTCAGCATTGAACTTGCCTGTAAGAAATGTCCATGAAATCCTCGGCTGTTTACATTTGGATGACCCAAGAAAGAACATGAAAATTGTTCATTCATGAGCCAATCCTAATTCATGAACACCAATTCACTATGGAGACTTCAGTGAATGTAGCCTTCATTATCTAAGAGATTTGTGCTTAAATTTGAGAGCTCAATTTGACAAAAACATACTATAATTGATCGATCTATCATAATATCTTTTTGAACCCCATATTACCAAAATATACCATGATTGATCCATCTTAAACATGGGAATGAGAAAGTAGATCTTCCTTGAAGGTCATGTGTTCGACATTTACGTCTAACATTCCAGAATTCATTTAAATTAAAGTTGATTTTTTCATTATGTGACATAATTCATCCACAAGACAACTTCTTTGGAGCAATGAAGTTTCCACCAACATGTGAATTTTTTCACATTTGCATTCCATAGTATTTATTTGTAAATTCTACGTTTTTAAAACTTTTTGGGGTTTGCACTAAGATGAAAGTCAATGCACTGATCTGCGAGCTCAATCATCAGATTTTGTACGTCCCATTTCATCAAAATCATGAATGAGAATTTTCATTGAAACCATCCATCAATTCCATAACGTCAAAGGATTTTACAATCTACGCAAATGCCTACAGTACAAGTTACATTGTACCTTCCACAACATGCAATCCAAAGTTTTCACCAAAACATTCTCAGACTTAAGACCCAAATCTCATTACATATCATTGATTGTGTTTCTCAAAATTTTCTCAGTGTTTTTTCCAAATTCAACCTAAAAAAAGATTTAATCACTTGATGAATCACTGAATCCCTTCAGTTTAACATAATGATTTTTACTGCAAAAACCATAACACGATATGTAATCGGTGATCATTTCATGAGAAATTGAAATATATCATCATTCACAAAAAATAAATGACCTTTAGGAATTGGAAAGTAAGCCTGAATTTGATGAAATCATTGTTTTTTAAGAAGATGAGTTGTAGCCATATCTCTTGCATGTAGACTTGTTTTTCTATTTTCATGAAAGTCACATGAGATCATGATGTCCATTTCATAACTTCATTCTTAAATTCATGTGAAGAACATCTTCACACCACCTTTCACAAACTACCAAACATATCAAATCATTCATGAAGAGTAATGATAGGAAAATCAAAAACATAATGCCCTTGAACAATTTATGTACTTCAATCAACTAAACAAGTTGTAGCTCTACATATCAACCTCGTATGTTGGTGTGGACGAGACCACTCTAGTAGAAGTTCACTTAGCACAAAAGCTAACTCCTGAGGAAGAAACTAAACTTGATTGAAGATGCAGTGCAAGATTTTGGACCAAACTTAACATTGATGAAGTGCTTATCACTTTAAGTAGCTTGTGGACTTGAGGATGATGATGTAATGAAATGGTTAAGTATCCTTTCACTAAACAAAGGGTGTACATCTTTGAGAGAGATACACTTGAATATTGCTTCCTATAGAAGGTATTTATTGATGTGCAAAGTGGGCCATAAGAAGGTGTCTCTACCCCTTGGAAGGGCTTTAGGTGATGGGTGAAATGTGGCCACCAAGGAGAATGTTACCTCCACTAAAGTCTTGAAAACATGTTTTCTAAGATGTAAAACACTGATAGAATCTTTTCTTGAGACTTGCAAGAATTTCTCTACATGTTAATCCATGAATAGCAAGTTCAGGGTATGATTATGAGAATTACCCCTTCATCAATAAACATTAAACCCCTTAGTGAGGAGGAAGTTCAAAGATTTTTCATAACCCCCTTTTTGTGTTAAACAATGTTGCCCATATTTATCTTGAGAAAATCAATGCAGAAACCAATTTGTCTTTTGTAAGAAATGTGTAAAGAGTTATTTTATGCAAAAAAATTGCTCGTGATTTCATTGTTTCCAATCCAAGCACATACATTACCATGGGTCACACTTGTATGATTGTCATCATCGAGCATGGCTTAATGGGGTGTCAACTTCAGACATGCGCAAAACTACATGTCAACTGTTAAGCAATGGTATGAGACAGTTTCTAACCCTGCAAAGTGGCTCGCCCAGCCGATTAGAGCTTAAATATGGGGCTCTAATGGATCGTTTTCAGTTTTTAAAATGATCATAGGATTTTGTCTTTTTACATTCAAGAAACCATGCTGCTTTAAGTGTTACACAAGAATGACTTTGGTGATGTACGAAGTATGTGGCCTCTCATTTGTACTCATTTAAGTATTTGTGCGCAAAATGCATGTGTTTTGTCATTTGTCGATGTTGAAAATCTTAAGAAAGACATGACCAAAATAAGGGTAATGGCTTTAACTCCAATAAGGAAGAAGTCATAGAATGGGAACAAAACTTGCATGCATGGTAGACATTATGTTTTGATTCTATACATATAAAACTATTGATGTCGTAACATCCAGATATTTTTAAAACAATTAATGTTTGTTGTGGACGGGTCTTTTACTAGCTTGAAATGGAGTTTGATGAAGTCTATTTCTTGATATGTTCAAATCATAAAGACCTCCTTGATGTCAAGGATGATTAAATTCACATATCTGATTTTGTTTTGAAACAACAATTCTTCTAGCATGATTTTTGTCACTATCAATAAATTTTGCGCCATTTCTAAGACAAAAACGACTTAAAAAAAGATATACATGTGGTTTTACTAAGTGAATATGATGTCTCTATTGTTTTCAATGGATGTTATTCTAGTTTGGTGTTGGTAGGAAAAATCAACAATTCCTGATGGCATGACACTTTGAAAGTAGATAGCATAAAATGTCTTATGCTTTCTTGTAGTACATTTGAGGAAACACACGTCATTATTTCTTTCAAGGATTTTCGTTATTCATAGAGGAATTGTGATAGGTGAAAATTAGAATCGTTGATAAAGAGAAGATGTCTCTACAATTTGTTTGGGAATTCTTTTGCCTTGATGTCATTATCCATACTAGCTTTTCACTTGAGTTGTTATTACTTTGGGTTCATGCTCTTTAATTTTCCTTTAAGGAACTTGAAATACATATATCTCATATGATCCATATTCTTACTTTGTCTAGAGATTGGTTCCTAACATGTTGAACATAGTTGGTTTGCACCGAAAGATGAATTTTGCATGTTGTTTGTATTTTTTTCAATTCTTAAAAACATTTATTCTGCATTCTTCTCACATACAGTGTTTGATGAAATTATTGTTGCTTATAAGAATTTGGATCCCATGCTTGATTTAAGGGCAAAGTAAAGAGATGCATTCTTCTAAGTCCTCTTACGTGCAAGTAGTGGAGGATACGTGGGAATTCCCTCCATTATATTGTTAATCCTTTAAGAAAGTAGGATATGAAGATAGCTTCTCGTATGGTAGCATACGAGAAGGTGAGTAGGACTTCTAAATCTTTAACTTTGTTAGTGTAGTTCATAATGTAAATGAATTTTCATGAAAAACATTTCATTGCTTGGTTACAAGATACACCTTCTCATTCAAGTGCATGGATTAGTAATTACGAAGTAAGAAACACAATTCTTGATGTGTAGCAAATGGATGGTCTTCATACATGTGTATAACATGTGGAATTCCTTAAAATACACAACACGTAAGAGTAGATTTCTGACAAGGTTAGGTTGTTCCTGTGGTGCAATATTCAAACTTTACATATTGAGAAGGTTTGGAGTTTTGTAAATGATTCTTAGCTTAAAGTTGAATGGAATGTATTGTTGAGTCAAACGTACCCAAAGGTATAATCCATGATGGATACAAGGAAAAACAAGTAGTATAATGAAACAAAAGGTAACTTTGAGATTTTTTGTAGGGCTGGGTTCCGTTTTGAAGCATATCTTTAACAAACATCAACAGAAGAGATTGAATGCATAGGACTTGGCACATCACGTAGTGTGTGAGTAGAATGGGATGACAAATGTTTTAATATTTTTGCTCATGTTGTAGTGTTGCCACAGCTTGCAAGGAAGATGCATGAAAGGTTGTCTAGGCTTACTTTGCACGAGATTACATTCCTTATTCAAGGGCATGGGTAGCAGCTTATCATGTAAGGTTATCCCTTCATTGTGTTGCAAAAATATGTTATCTCGCTTCAAGGTGTTTCTAAACAAAGTTTCAAGATTTTTCATAATCACTTTGGCCATATCTTTCTTAGATTCTTTAGTTGTAATGGATACTGTGGTTTAATCGATCTACCCATCTGAGGACATGTGTGTTTCTTAGTATCTCAAATTTTCTTACATGCTTGTTAAGAAACTTCAAGGTGATAAAACGCGTTATATGTCTTGCACACCTTGAAACATTTGTTGTAAATTCTTAAACATCTAGTATTTCAGATTACACAAATGATTTTCATGAAACGCCTTGTGCATCATTTGCTTTTACCATGTTTCTTTTATTTCAAAAGAGAGTTCCTATTTTTTCATAATGTATGACATTGATGAGATCCTAAACTTAATCTTCCTTAGCTTATGTGAATCAAAATGAATCTTTTGCGGTAAAATGTTGTGCTTCTATTTTTGTGAGATCCATTTTTACGGTATAAGCTACCACAATATGGTAGATATAGGTAAAGGATTAGATCAATCGTTAACCTTTTTATATGCTTTAATCAATATTTGATTTCATACCTTTTTACCTAGATGAGGATGTGATGTAGATGATAAGGGATTAAGGAAAGCATTCATCAATATTGAATCATTGCTGAAAGAGTTTCAAGTAGATGTGAATACCTCTTTCATACTTTGGTAAACTATGGTTTCTGTGTAATACGATGTTGGAATCTTGTTTGGCTTGGGGGTCAAAACAAAAACAAAATTTTGATAAGGTTTAACCGCATTCTAATGTGGACAGACACACTTCTAACTTCTTGTTTAAATACTCATCAAGAAGGGGAAAAGTGCCTCCGAGACCCAAGTAGCGCTCACGCCGACTTGCCATCCACTCCACACTAGGCTGCTGATGTAAACCACCGATGTTGCGCTCGTTGAATCTCCTCAACAAAGGGCATGGCCTATGTTGCAAATTTCGGCGGGCCGAAAGTTCTGGCCTATAATTTTGGCCACTATTTTAGGGCTCTTTCAAGATAGAGTTGGGCAAAATTTTGGCTGCTCCCTAAATTTCATTTAAAGTTTTAAAGTTAGAATTCTAACTCCCTCAAAATGGTCACATATGACCAAGTTGACCCATTTTTAGATCGAACTCAAGCTCAAGAGTAGTCTTTTTCCCTGGAAACCGCCCCCTTTGGACCCCAGAAGAAATGAAAGATTGTAATTTTATTTATATGTTTGTTCAAATTCTAAGGTACCCATGGCCGAAACGTTGGCACAAAATATTTGGAATTTGGTTGTTGCACATTACCTTGAATTTGATTCTTGTTAGGGTGATTCAATATTGATAATGATATCAATATTGACATCGATGTTGAAATTGATGTTGACATTGGTAAAAAAAATCATTATCGATATCAACTCTTGGTCAATCAATATGGATACTGATATTGATATTGAAACATCAATATTCTGGTCGGGATGTCGATGTTGTGATCTTCATCAATGTTGAAATCGATATTTCACTAGCCAAAAAAAGTATTCGATTCTGATATTGACAAGGAGGTTTATATCCATATTGATGTTAAAATTATTGAGGTCAATATCGATTTTGTCTCAATATCGACATTGATATCGATATCCATATTTCAACATGGATATTGACGACATTGGCAACATCGACATCAATGTTTTTGCACTACCCAATTTGTTGCACCTCGTTGTCATCTGTATTGTTTATGTGGCATGGCTAGGTGGTTGTGGCATGGCCGGGTGGTTGTGCCATGGCCAGGTGGTTGTGGCATGGCCGGGTGGTTATGGCATGGCCAGGTGGTTGTGGCATGGCCAGGTGGTTGTGGCAGCGACATTCTTCACCTAGCGGTGGAAGAGCCATAGCACCATAGTCTCAAAATCGCATTCTTGGATTCTTTTCATTTCCTTGGAAATCAATCTAGAAGAAGAAAATCTGCTCTGTTTGTGGTTATGGTTGTGGTTGTTGTAGTTGATGTGGCTATACATGTGGTTGTGGCTGTGAAAGTTGTTATGAATGTGGTTGTGGCTATGGTTGTGGCTCTGGGTGTGGTTGTGGATGTGGCTGTGGCTATGGCTATGGCTGTGGTTGTGGCTGTGATGTTGGTGATGTTATGTGTAGGTGATCATTGATCTTGAGCAAGGCAACCTGGAGCTGGCAAGTGTGTTTGTGTTTGCGCCTGCGTCTGCGTCCGCGTCTGCGTCTACATCTGCGTCTGTGTTTGTTTGAATTGCCTCCCCTCTCTTCCTCTCCTCCTTGTCCTCCTCCTCCTCCTCCTCCTCCTCCTCTAGAAGTGAATAAGCAAAGTGCAAAAGCTGGCCATGGCGGGAGTCCCCACTGGGGCACATCCACCACCGCGAATGTGGCAACAGACATCCACTGTCTTTCTCATCTTGTTTCTTGCAGAATCAACCCTAGCACTGGAACATGAAGTATTAGAGCTACAGACTCAGGTTCGCAATTGCTCATGCTTGTACCCTCCCCCCCCTCCTTCATTACCACCATGCCCCCCCACCTCTCCGTGTGCTGTTCTTGTGCCCCCTCCCTACTCTGCTGCAAAGCATGCAAGTACACTAACGCATTTCAAACATAGGCTTCAAACCTATGCCTGATTTGTTTCTTGGTGGTTGGTGTACTCCCTAGACAAAAAAGCTCTCTCTCTCTCATTCTCTCTCTCTCTCTCTCTCTCTCTCTCTCTCTCTCTCTCTTGCCCACTCTCTCTCCCCCCTCCCTCCCTCCCTCCCTCCTTATCTCTCTACCTTAATCTGTCTCTTACTCTTCATTTTTCTTGCATGACTTCTCATTCAATTAGGAGTTTATGGCTTATTCTTTTCCATCTTCTTTCTCTTGAAGGTAGGGTTCACCCTTCAACGTGGTCACATTTATGTTTTTCACTTATCTTATTACGTTAGTTTGTTATTCAGCTCGTCTAGACATTTGAATTCAAGTCTTTCTACCTCTTTCTATTTAAAAAACGAGTTCATACAATGTATTGGAATGATCTTTTGATGATATATTATTCTAAAATAAAAGCCTCAGTGTTATTAAAAAAATGGAAATACTTGCCTTATGTTGAAAGAAATTCAAAATCAATAATGGATTATTGCAATAGGTTTGATTTCAGTCATGTGTTGTTATCTATTATCAAACTTGGGGCACAAGTTAGAGATGTGAGGATTCTATTTGAAAAAATAGAATATCATAATAAGTTTTCATGTCAAGTAGATATCATTTTATTTTTTACGGTGTCTTAGAAACCAAACCTATAATAACATGTCCAAATTCGAAACTCTATTCATGCTACTGCATGTCCTCCTTTCTATGTCTTTACACACCGTACGCACTTTATCCACTCTCATAAGTTATAGTTTGTCATGGTTCATGAGATGGATATGCAAACATGCATGTATTGGTGCACGCAATAGCTGATGTGGGTGGTATTTAAAGAACACAAGTGCCGGCACTACATTTATAATTTGCATCATAGCTTAGAATTTACGCAAGAGGAATGAACATGAGGCTAAAGTCACCTTTCCAGGAGTCTTTAAACCACACAAGTGAGGAGATCATTGAGATATTTGAAAAAACCAAGGAAATTCATGAGGAGATCACGAAAGAAGAAGGACAAGATGATACAGAAGAAAGAAGATATGACTCATGGAACATATTAAGAGATGTAGGTTGTATAACCTACATTGCTTACCATGCTTCCATCCATGCGTTTATCCATTTTTCAATCTATCCATCCCTCGTCCTTCCATCTCTCCCTTGTTTCATCATCCCCTCTCCCCTACCTTGCTTCCTTCTTACATCCCTTTTTTCACACCTCCTCCCTCCCTCCCTTTTTCCCATCTATCCCCTCCCTCCCTTCTTCCTTCAATCACTCTCCCCCTCCCTTATCTTCTCTCTCTCTCTCTCTCACTCTCTCTCTCCCTCCCTCTCTCTCTCTCTCTCTCTCTCTCTCTCTCTACCTCCTCTCTTTATATCTTTCCTTTTCCACACCTCTTTCCTCCCAATTTGACCCTCTCCACTATTCTCTTGTCTGTGTTTGGCCTTTTTTCCGCCCTCCTTCCATGTTGTTTTGCCCCTTATGTCGGGCTCTCCTTCCCTCCCTACCTTCCACCTTTGTTGATAATACTTACTTTTTCTTATGTTGTATTGATCTAGAGGCCATTAGTTTGAAGTTCCATGGTGACATTTATGTGGAATGTTTTGTAATGCTCAATTTTAAATTGGACAGAAATATGTGGTTTCTTAGGCAAGGATTAAGTTTTATATAAATATTTTAGGTAGAATTCAGTTTAACAGAGGTCTCAAGAACCTCTTAATGTAGGGAATGTCTTTTTAAGACAACTTAGTACATTGAAAAAAACTTTTCGACCTTGTTAAAGTAGTGCAAAAATGAAAATAGGCATTGAGATGTTTGCCAACTGGACAAAATCCGTAGATTACGTTGAGTTCTTTGGTCTTCATATTTTCCCACATTCCTTTAGAAGGTGTTGGAGGCGGGTAACACTTCTGACAATGATGGAGAGGTCTCGGAGAGTGGTCATGGAGCCAAACATCTCACAAAGTGAGATAAGTCTTGCTTTCATAATTATGTTACAAGAGTATGAATACTTTGATTGATTAGGCCAGAACTCGTGGGTAGGGAAAGGTACCAAGCCTTTGCATCATGTCAACTTTTTAGCCAAGGCCTTGTTCGAGGAGCTGAAATTTTTTTAACTACGATATTGAGTCGCATACCAAGACAGATAACGTATATGTGTGTTTAAGGGGTGCATTTGTGAACTCTTAATGTATGACTTTGTGGCTAAAATTCCTCCTATGAGAAAAAGAGAGAAATAGATGTGTGAAAAGTAAATATTCTTGTATAGAGTACTTCCACCACCTTTTTTGTTGCTAGCCTACTTCTCTATGTGAAAGAAAATGGTTATATTCTTTGTGAATGAAAACTCTTCATTCGATTAAGATACCTGTATTGCTAACTAAAACCATGTTGAGCATATACCATCAGATCTGTTCACTCTTTGTGAGATGAGAATATCACAGAATCATTTACATTCATGTTGACGTAAGCAGAGAGATGTTCGCCGCTGTGGCGACGAACGGGGCGGTGCGAAATGTTGTGGCACTCGCAAATGCGGACGGACGTTTGCTTGTTCATTTGGGGCTTGAACTGCTGGCAGTTGGCGTACAACCATATGTAGCAGCTTCAGTGGACAGTGGCTCTGAGCAGAGAGCGAAGCGTTTGTCTGACTGCGTGCGATGCGGTGGTGGTGCATTCTCGTGCCGCTGCTTCGGATGCGCTCGAATTGGACGCAGCACCGCACTCAACCGTACACTACGTATGCACCCAATCGTACACTGACGGCAGCAGCGGCAGTAGCGCTAGCAGCTGCAGCAGAAGTAGCGACTGGAACACGACGACCGCCGTCGCACTACTTGGCAGCCCTGATTGTAACGTTCGCCCACGAACGAGAGAAGCGATTGAATGCGCCCGCTGAAAAGGCGTTACGGCCTCCTTGCCCTTTTAGGCCACTGGAGCTCAGACTGGAAGAAAGGGTGTCGCCTACTTCGCCAGCTCTGCCTCCCATACCACTCCAATTCCTGAGGGCCTGAGCATCCGCACGCAGTCGCAATGGCGCAGCCGCCACCCTGAAGCCCGGGCCAGAGCCGCGGCCTAAGTTGGGGAGGCAGAGGAAGAATCAGCAGCGGCAGCCATCTACCTTCAAGGCAGCCATGTTCGTCAACCCCACAGATCGGACTCCAGCTGGCATGGCTAGCGCCGTGCCTGCTGTCACCATGGGTGCCGCGGCGCATGGCAGCGGTGTGCCGATACCTGCGCCAACACCTCTGTTGGCTCAGAATCACCTGTCGTGGCGGTGGCGGCAGCAGCAGCAGCAGCAGCAACAGCAGCATCAGCAGCAGCATGGGGATGCATTCCTGCTTCTCGAGACGTGTTCTTGGGTCAGCCCCACTTCCCCTCTCGACATTACCGCTGCAAGCACTGGCAGCACGGCTGACAGCGATGCCTCCGCGACCGCGTCGGCATCCGCTGTGTGCCTTGAAGATTTCCACACCCTGGAGCTGGAAATGGACATGGGCACGGGCTTGAATCCTCTCCCTCGCCTCATGATGCAGCGTCCTGCAGATTACATGCTCACTGATAGCGCGATCCAGACCACACAGCCCTCTGGACAGACACACAGACAGACACGCGCACACGCACACTCACACGGGTGTGCTCCTGCGGCGCCGCTGGCAGCTGGGCCCCAGGACCTAGGGGTGGCCCGGGACACCTCGTCACATTGTCAGCCGCCGCAGCCACAAGTTCCACAGCTGCAAGAGCTGCAGCAGATGCAGAATCAGCAGCTGCAGCAGCGGCCCCAGCAGCAGCAGCAGCATCAGCAGCAGCAGCAGTTGCAGCAGCTGCATCAGCAGCAGCAATTGCAGCAGCATTATCTGCAGCTTGAGGGAGAGCAGCAGCTGGGTTTGCAGCAACGACAGCGATGGCGTGCGTTGGACGTCGTACATCCACTACTACCACTCTCGCCACCATTACCACCACCAGCAGCGGCGACGGCAACGTCAAGGCGAGGAGCGGCAGCAGGAGGATCAGGAGAGGCGGCCTCTCCGGGTACCATGGGTCAGGCTGTCGTACATCGCGACGTCCCTGCACCATCCTTGCACGGCCTCCTCCCAGCAACTGGAGGGAGAGGTGGACGCTGTCAACTCGCGTCCCCTGGACGGGATGTTGCCGGCCCTGCTTCTGTCCTGGCTCATCCGATTGCAGAAGCTGGTGAGCAGGTGGCGAGGGAGGGGAGTGGCGGCTGTGTGGAGTCACGTGCCGTGGAGGCGTGCAGGCAGCCGCACGGCGGCAAGGTGCCAGCCGCCGGTCTGAGCGCCGATGCCAGCGCTGGGACCTGCATGCCGCCGTCGCACCCCGTGGCGGACCAAGGCTGGATAGACGGCCTGCTGCTGCTGCCGGCTCCCGTCCGCCTCGCGAGCTGCTCCCGAGCGGAGGCGGATTTGTCGGGGGACTGCTTGGCCGGGTCCACGGCCTCCAACACGCGCACGCGCACGCGCACGTGGGAGGGAGGGGCGGCAGCTGCGGGTGGGAGCGGTGTCGACGGCGGCGGCTGGGTGGAGACTATCCCGTGGAGTGAGAGAGCGGGGGGGGAGGACACGTGTCCTTTGGACGGAGTAGCCGCTGTGCGTGCGCAACAGACTCGCCCAACACCACACCACCACCACTCCACAGCTGGGGGCCGGCCAAGGGCCGAAACAGACTTGCCCGCGCCGGGAGAACCGACTCCACTGCATGGCGGCACACTACAAGCGGCATCAGCAGCAGCAGCAGCACCAGCAGCATCGGAAGGGGAACCGGCAGAAGAAGAGGAAGCGGTTGCCCTGGCGACAGGGGCTTTGGCAGCAGGTGGCAGCGGTGCAGGGATGGCGCTTGATCCTGCTTACGGTCCGCACTTGTCGCTGATTTCGGATGTGCGTGTGAGAGGCGGTGTGCTCGCGCAGCTGCTCGTCAGCTCCATAGATGCTGGAGGGGCAGGAGGAGGAGGAGGTGGTAAAGAGGAAGGGGTAGAGGAGGTGGAAGATGGCGAGGAGGGAGGAGGAGGAGGAGGAGGAGGAGGAG
>SZWC01021526.1:29526-42067 GCA_023375785.1 Penium margaritaceum | reverse complement strand
TCCGCAACCAGTTCGCACCACTCCGCAGCCAGTTCGCACCACTCCACAGCCAGTTCGCACCACTCCGCAACCAGTTCGCACTTCTCCGCAATCAGTTCGCACCACTATTCAACCAGTTCGCACCACTTTGCAACCTGTTCACACCACTCCGCAACCAGTTCGCACCACTCTTCAACCAGTTTGCACCACTCCGCAACCAGTTCTTACAAATCGGTAACTAGTTCGCCCAGCTTCGCAACCAGTTCGCACACCTCCGCAACCAGTTTGCATCACTCCGCAGCCAGTTCGCTCCACTCCGCAGCCAGTTCGCGCCACTCCGCGACCAGTTCGCACCACTCGGCAACCAGTTCGTACCACTCCGCAGCCAGGTCGCACCACTCCGCAGCCCGTTTGCACCACTCCGCAGCCGGTTCGCACCACTCGGCAACCAGTTCGCACCACTCCAAAACCGGTTTGCACCACTCCACAACCAGTTCGTATCACTCCGCAACCAGTTCGCACCATTCCGCAACCAGTTCAAACCACTCTGCAACCAGTTCACACCACTCCTCAACCAGTTCGCACAACTCCGCAACCAGTTGGCACCAGTCCGCAACTAGTTCGCACCACTCCACAACCAGTTCACAGCACTCCGCAACCAGTTCGCACCACTCCGCAACCAGTTCGCACCACTCCGCAACCGGTTTGCACCACTCCGCAACCAGGTTGCACCACTCCGTAACCAGTTGACACAAGTGCGCAACCAGGTCGCACCATTCTGCAACCAGGTCGCACCACTCCGCAACCATTTCCTCCACTCCACAACCAGTTCGCACCACTCCACAACCAGTTCGCACCACTCCGCAACCAGCTCGCACCAATCCGCAATCAGTTTGCACCACTTTGCAACCAGTTTCCACCACTATGCAGCCAGTTCACATCACTCCGCTCCCAGTTCGCACCACTCTGCAACCAGTTTGTACCACTCCGCAACCAGTTTGCACCACTCCGCAACAAGTTTGCACCGCTCCGCAACCCGTTTGCACCACTCCGCAACCAGTTTGCACCGCTCCGCAACTAGTTTGCACCACTCCACAACCAGTTCGCAGCACTCCGCACGCAATCGGCACCACTCTGCAACCAGTTTGCACCACTCCGCAACCAATTCAAACCACTGAGCAACTAGTTCGCACCACTCCGCAACCAGTTCGCACCACTCCGCAACCAGCTTGCACCACTCCTCAACCAGTTGGCACCACTCCGCAACCAGTTTGCAACACTGCGCAACCAGTTTGCACCACTTGGCAACCAGTTTCCAGCACTCCGCAACCAGTTCGCACCACTCCGCAACCAATCCGCAACCACTTTGCACCACTGCCCATCCAGTTTGCACCAATCCGAAATCAGTTTACACCACTCCGCAACCAATTTGTACCACTTCGCAACCAGTTTACACCACTCCCCAACCAGTTCACACCACTGCGCAACCAGTTCGCACCACTCCGCAACCCGTTTGCACAACTCCACAACCAGTCCGCACCACATCGCAACCGGTTCGCACAGCTCCGCAACCAGTTCGAACCAGCCCACAACCAGTTTGCATCACTCCACCAGCAGTTTGCACCACCCCCCAACCAGTTCGCACCACTGCTCAACCAGTTCGCACCACTCCGCAACCAGTCCGCACCGATCCACAACACGTTTGCACCACGCTGCAACCAGTTCGCACCACTCTGCAACCAGTTTGCACCAGTCCGCAACCAGTTCTCACCACTCCGCAACCAGTTCGCACCACTCTGCAACCAGTTTGCACCACTCCTCAACCAGTTCGAACCACTCCGCAACGAGTTCGCACCACTCTTCAACCAGTTTGCACCACTCCGCAACCAGTTTGCACCACTCCGCAACCAGTTTGTACCACTCCGCAACCAGTTTGCACCACTCCACAACCAGTTCGCACCTCTCCACATCCAGTTTGCACCACTCCGCAACCAGTTCGCACCACTCTGCAACCAGTTTGCACCACTCCTCAACCAGTTCGAACCACTCCGCAACGAGTTCGCACCACTCTTCAACCAGTTCGCACAACTCCACAACCAGTTCGCACTTCTCCACATCCAGTTTGCACCACTCCGCAACCAGTTTGTACCACTCCGCAACCAGCTCGAGCCACTCCACAACTAGTTCGCACCACTCGGCAACCAGTTCGCACCACTCTGCAACCAGTTCGCACCACTCCGCAACCAGTTTGCACCACTGTTCAGCCAGTTTGCGCCACTCCGCGGCCAGTTTTGGCCACTTTTTGACCAGTTCGCACCACTCAGCAACCAGTTTGCACCACTCCGCAACTTGTTCACACCACTCCGCAGCCAGTTTGCACCACTCTGCATCCAGTTCGCACCACTCCACAACCAGTTTGCACCACTCCGCAACCAGTGCGCACCACTCTGCAACACGTTTGAAACACTCTGCAACACGTTCGCGCCATTCCGAAACCAGTTAGTACCTCTCCGCAACCAGTTCGCACCACTCCGCAACCAGTTCCCACCAATCCGCAACCAGGCTGCACCATTCGTAACCAGTTTGCACAAGTCCGATATCAGTTCGCACCACTCCACAACCAGTTCGCACCACTCCGCAACCAGTTCGTACCACTCCGCAGCCAGTTCGCACCACTCCGCAGCCCCTTCGCACCACTCTAAAGCCACTTCGCACCACTCCGCAACCAGTTCGCACCACTCCAAAACCGGTTCACACCACTCCGCAACCAGTTTGCACCACTCCTCAACCAGTTCGCACCACTTTACAACCAGTTTGCACCAGTCCGCAACTTGTTCGCACCACTTTGCAACCAGTTCACACCACTCCGCAACCAGTTTGCACCACTCCAAACCAGTTCGCACCAGTCCGCAACCGGTTCGCACCACTCCGCAACCAGGTTGCACCACTCTCTAACCAGTTTTAACCAGTCCGCAACCAGTTTGCACCACTCTGCAACCAGTTCTCACCACTCCGCAACCAGTTCCTCCACTCCACAACCAGTTCGCACCACTCCACAACCAGTTCGCACCACTCCGCACCCAGTTCGCACCACTCCGCAACCAGTTCGCACCACTCGGCAACCAGTTCGCACCACTCTGCAACCAGTTTGCACCACTCTGCAACCAGTTCCCACCACTCCGCAACCAGTTCCTCCACTCCACAACCAGTTCGCACCACTCCGCACCCAGTTCGCACCACTCCGCAACCAGTTCGCACCACTCCTCAACCAGTTCGCACCCCTCTGCAACCAGTTCGCACCACACCGCAACCAGTTCGCACCACGCTGCAACCAGTTTGCACCACTCTGCAACCAGTTCCCACCACTCCGCAACCAGTTCCTCCACTCCACAACCAGTTCGCACCACTCCGCACCCAGTTCGCACCACTCCGCAACCAGTTCGCACCACTCCTCAACCAGTTCGCACCCCTCTGCAACCAGTTCGCACCACACCGCAACCAGTTCGCACCACGCTGCAACCAGTTTGCACCACTCTGCAACCAGTTCCCACCACTCCGCAACCAGTTCCTCCACTCCACAACCAGTTCGCACCACTCCGCACCCAGTTCGCACCACTCCGCAACCAGTTCGCACCACTCCTCAACCAGTTCGCACCCCTCTGCAACCAGTTCGCACCACACCGCAACCAGTTCGCACCACGCTGCAACCAGTTTGCACCACTCTGCAACCAGTTCCCACCACTCCGCAACCAGTTCCTCCACTCCACAACCAGTTCGCACCACTCCGCACCCAGTTCGCACCACTCCGCAACCAGTTCGCACCACTCCTCAACCAGTTCGCACCCCTCTGCAACCAGTTCGCACCACACCGCAACCAGTTCGCACCACGCTGCAACCAGTTTGCACCACTCTGCAACCAGTTCCCACCACTCCGCAACCAGTTCCTCCACTCCACAACCAGTTCGCACCACTCCGCACCCAGTTCGCACCACTCCGCAACCAGTTCGCACCACTCCGCAACCAGTTCGCACCACTCTGCAACCAGTTCGCACCACTTCGCAACCACTTTGCACCACTCCGGAGCCAGTTTGCGCCACTCCGCAGTTAGTTCCGGCCACTCTGCAACCAGTTCGCACCACTCAACAACCAGTTCGCACCACTCCGCAACCAGTTCACACCAGTCCGCAGCCAGTTTGCACCACTCCCCATCTAGTTCGCACCACTCCACAACCAGTTTGCACCAATCCGCACCCAGTGCGCACCACTCTGCAACACGTTTGCACCACTCTGCAACCAGTTCGCGCCATTTAGGCAACCAGTTAGCACCCTTCCGGAACCAGTTCGCACCACTCCGCAACCAGTTCCCTGCACTCCGCAACCAGGTTGCACCACTTCATCACCAGTTGGCACCAGTTCACAACCAGTTCGCACCAATCCACAACCAGTTCGCACCACTCCGCAACCTGTTTCCACCACTCCGCAGCCAGTTCTCATCACTCCGGACCCAGTTCGCACCACTCCGCAACCAGTTCGCACCACTCCGCAACCAGTTTGCCCCACTCAACAACCAGTACACACCACTCCGCAACCAGTTTGCACCACTCCGCAACCAGTTTGCACCACTTCACGACAAGATTGCACCACTCCACAACCAGTGTGCACCACTCCGCACCCAATCGGCACCACTCCGCAACCAGTTCACACCACTTTTGCAACCAGTTCGCACCACCACGCAACCACTTTGCACCACTGAGCAACCAGTTTGCACCACTCTGCAGCGAGTTCACACCACTCCGCAACCAGGGTGCACCACTCTGCAGCCAGTTGCCACCACTCTGCAACCAGTTTGCAACACTCCGCAACAAGTTCGCACCACTCCGCAACCAGTTCGCACCACTCCGCAACCAGTTCGCACAGCTCCGCAACTAGTTCGCACCACTCCATAACCAGTTCGCACCACACCGCAACCAGTTCCCACCACTCCGCAACCAGTTCGCACCACTCCGCAGCCAGTTTGCACCACTCCGCAACCAATTCCCACCACTCCGCAACCAGTTCGATTCACTCCGCAACTGCTTGCACCAATCCGCAACCAGTCGGCAACTATATCGCACATCTCCCCATCCAGTTCGCACCACTCTGCAACCAGTTCACACCACTCGGCAACCAGTTCACACCACTCTGCAACCAGTTCGCACCAGTGCGCAACCAGTTTGTACCACTCCGCAGCCAGTTCACACCGCCCCGCAACCAGTTCTCACAACTCCACAACCAGTTCAAACCAGCCCACAACCAGTTTGCCTCACTCCACAAGTAGTTCGCACCACTCCGCAACCAGTTTGCACCACTCCTCAACCAGTTTGCAACACTCCGCGATCAGTTCGCACCACTCCGCAACCAGTTCGCACCACTTCGCAACCAGTTTGCACCACTCTGGACCAGTTTGCACCACGCCGCAACTTGTTTGCAATACTCCACAACCAGTTCGCACCACTCCGCAAGCGGTTTGCACCACTGCGCAACCAGTTCGCACCACTTCCCAACCAGGCTGCACCACTTCCCAACCAGTTCGCACCACTTCGCAACCAGTTCGCACCACTCCGCAACCAGTTTGCACCACTCCGAAGCCAGTTCGCACCACTCCGCAGCCAGTTTGCAGCACTCTGCAACCAGTTCGTACCACTCCGCAGCCAGTTCGCACCACTCTGCAGCCAGGAAGCTCAAGTTTTCTTGGGCTTGTTCCAGTTGTCTTGGCCTTGCTCCACTTGTCTTGGCCTTGCTTCAGTTGCCATGGGCTTGCTTCAATTTTCTTGGACTTTCTCAAGCTGTCCTATACTTGCTCCAGTTGTCTTGGACTTGCTCGAGTTGTATTGGGCTTGCTCCAGTTGTCTTGGCCTTGCTACAGTTGTCTCGGGCTTGCTCAAGTTGTCCTGGCCTTGCTCCAGTTGTCTTCAGCTTGCTCCAGTTCCCTTGGCCTCGCTCCAGTTATCTTGGCCTTGCTCAAGTTGTCTTGGACTTGCTCTAGTTGTCTTTGTCTTGCTCCAGTTGTTTTGGGTTTGGTCCAGGTGTCTTGGCCTTTCTGCAGTTGTCTTTGACTTGCTAACGTTGTCTTGGGCTAGCTCCAGTTGTCTTGGGGTATCTACAGTTTTCTTGGCCTTGCTCCAGCTGTCTTTTGCTTGCGCCAGTTGTCTTGGCCTTGCTCCAGTTGTCTTGGGCTTGCGCCAGTTGTCTTGGCCTTGCTTCAGTTGTCTTGGGATTGCTCCAGTTGTCTTGGGGTTGCTCCATTTATCTTGGGCTTGCTCAAGTTGACTTAGGCATTCTTCAGTTGTCCTGGGCTTGCTCCAGTTGTCTTTGGCTTGCTCCGGTTTTTTGGGCCTTGCTCCATTTGTCTTGGACTTGCTCTAGTTGTCCTGGGCTTGCTCTAGTTCTCTTGGTCTTGCTCCAGTCGCTTGGGCTTGCTTTAGTTACATTGGGCTTTCTCCAGCTGTCTTGGGCTTGCTCCTCTTGTGTTGAGCTTGTTCCAATTTTTTTGGCCTTGCTCCATTTGTCTTGGACGTGCTCCAGTTGTTGTGGTCTCGCACCACTTGTCTTGGGGTTGCTTTAGTCGTCGTTGGCTTGCTCCAGTTGTCCTAAGTTTGCTCCATTTGTCTTGGGCTTCCTCCAGTTGTATTGGTCTTGCTCCAGTTGTATTGGCCTTGCTCCAGTTTCCTTGGGCTTGCTCTTGTTGTCTTGGCCTTGTTCCACTTGCCTTCGGCTTGCTCCAGTTGTCATTGCCTTGCTCCAGTTGTCTTGGCCTTGCTCCAGATGGCTTGGGCTTGCTCCAGTTGTCTTGGCCTATCTCCAGTTGTCTTGGGATTTCTCCATTTGTCTTGGCCTTTATCCAGTTTTCTTGGGCTTGCTCCAGTTGTCTTGGGTGTACTCCAGTTGTATTGACCCTGCTCAAGTTGTCCCGGCCTTCCTCCAGCTTTCTTGGGCTTGCTCCAGTTGTCTTGGGCTTGCTCTAGTTGTCTTGGGATTGCTCTAGTTGTCCTAGGCTTGCTCTCGTTGTCTTCAACTTTGTCCAGTTGTCTTGGGCTTGCTCCAGTTGTCTTGGCCTTGCTCAAGTTGTCCCGGCCTTCCTCCAGCTTTCTTGGGCTTGCTCCAGTTGTCTTGGGCTTGCTCTAGTTGTCTTGGGATTGCTCTAGTTGTCCTAGGCTTGCTCTCGTTGTCTTCAACTTTGTCCAGTTGTCTTGGGCTTGCTCGAGTTGTCTTAGGCTTGTTCCAGTTGTGGTGGGCTTGCTCCCGTTGACTTGGCCTTGCTCAAGTTGTCTTGGGCTTGTTCTAGCTATCTTTGGCTTGCTCTTGTTGTCTTGATCCTGCTCCAGTTGTCTTGGGCTCGCTCCAGTTGTCTGGGGCGTGCGCCTGTTCTCTTGTCCTTGCTCCAGTTGTCTTGGACTTGCTCAAGTTGTCTTGGGCTTGCTCCACCTGTCTTAGAATTTCTCCAGTTGTCCTAGGCTTGCTCCAGTTGTCTTGGAATTGCTTCAGGTGTCTTCGAATTGCTCCATTTGTCTTCGCATTGTTCTAGTTGTTTTACGCTTGATCAAGTTGTCTTGGGCTTGTCCTAGTTGGCTTGGGCTTGCTGCAATTATCTTGGCCTTTCTTCAGGTGTCTTGGGCTTGCTCCAGTTGTCTTGGCCTTGCTCCAGTTGTCTTGACCTTTCTCCAGTTGTCTTGGACTTGCTCCAGTTGTCTTGGGCTTGCTTCAGTTGTCTTGGACTTGCTCTAGTTGTCTTGGGCTTGCTCCTGTTGTCTTTGGCTTACTCCAGTTCTCTTGGGCTTGCTCCAGTTTTCTTGGCATTCCTCCGGTTGTCTAGGGCTTACTCCATTTGTCTTGGCCTTGCTCCAGTTGTCTTGCCCTTGCTCCAGTTGTCTTTGGCTTGTTCCAAATGTATTGGACTTGCTCCAGTTGTCTTGAGCTTTCTCCAGTTGTCTTGCGCTTGCTCCTGTTGTCTTGGCCTTACCCAAGTTGTCATGGGCTTGTTCCACTTGTCTTGGCCTTGCTTCACTCGTCTTGGCCTTGCTCTAGTTGTCTTGGCCTTGCTTCAAATTTCTTGGACTTGCTCAAGCTGTCTTGTACTTGCTCCAGTTGCCTTGGACTTGCTTGAGTTGTATTAGGCTTGCTCCAATCGTCTTGGCCTTGGTGCAGTCGTCTCGGACTTGCTCAAGTTGTCTTGGCGTTGCTCCAGTTGTATTAGTCTCGCTCCAGTTCTCTTGGCCTACCTCCAGTAGTCTTGGCCTTACTCAAGATGTCTTAGACATTCTCTAGTCGTCTTGTACTTGCTCTAGTTGTTTTGGGTTTGTTCCAGAAGTCTTGGCTGTTCCCCAGTTGTCTTGGACAGGCTCAAGTTGTTTTCAGCTTGCCTATGTTGTCTTGTGCTTCCTACAATTGTCTTGGCCTTGCTCCACTTGTCTTGGGCTTGCGCCAGTTGTCTTGGTTTTGCTGAACTTGTCTTCGCCTTGCTCCAGTTCTCTTGGCCTTGCTCCAGTTGTCTTGGGATTGCTCCAATTGTCTTGGGCTTGATCCAGTTGTCTTGGGCTTGCTTCAGTTATCCTTGGCTTGCTCCAGTTGTCTTGGGCTTTCTGCAGTTGTCTTGGATTGGTTCCGGTTATCTTGGGCTTGCTCCAGTTATTTTCAGCTTGCTCTAGCTATTTTGGGCTACCTCCAGTTATCTTGGGCTTGCTCGAATTGTCACAGGCTTGCTCCAATTGTCTTGGGCTTGCTCTTGTTGTCTTGGGCTTACTCTGGTTTTTTGGGCCTTGCTCCATTTGTCTTCGACCTGCTCCAGTTATCTTGGGCTTGCTCCACTTGTCTTGGGCTTGCTCCAGTTGTCTTTGGCTTGCTCCAGTTGTCCACGGACTGCTCCATTTGTCTTTGGCCTTCTCCAGTTGTATTGGTCTTGCTTCAGTTGTATTGGCCTTGCTCCTCTCCCTTGGGCTTGCTCTTGTTGTCCTGTCCTTGCTCCAGCTTTCTTTGGCTTGCTTTAGTTGCCTTGGACTTGCTCTAGTTGTTTTGGACTTGCTCCAATTGTCTTGGCCCTGTTTCAGTTTTCTTGGCCTTGCTCCAGTTGACTTGGGCTTGCTCTAGATGTCGTGGGCTTGCTCCAGTTGTCTTGGCATTACTCTACTTGTCCTGTGCTTGCCCCAGTTGTCTTGGCCTTGCTCCAGTTGTCTTGGGATTGCTCCAGTTGTTTTGGACATGCTGCAGTTGTCTTGGTCTTTCTCCAGCTGTCTTGGGTTTGCTCTAGTTGTCTTGGGCTTGCTCCAGTTGTCTTGACCTTGCTCAAGTTGCATAAGACTTGCTCCTGTTGTCTTGGACTTGCTCCAGTTTTCTTTGGCTTGCTTCTGTTGTCTTGGGCTTGCTCCTGATGTCTTGGACTTACTTCAGATGTCTTTGAATTACTCCAGTTGTCTTGGACTTGTTCTACTTATCTTGGGCTTGCTCCAGCTGTCTAGGGCTTGCTCTAGTTTTTGTGGGCTTGCTCCAGTTGTCTTGGCGTTGCTTCAGTTGTCTTGGGCTTTCTCCAATTGTCGTTGGTTCGCTCCAGTTGTCTTGAGCTTGATCCAGTTGTCACGGGCTTGTTCCAGTAGTCTTGGGCTTGCTCTAGTTGTCTTGGGCTTGCTCTAGTTGTCTCGGCCTTGCTCCATTTGTCTTTGGCTTGCTCCAATTTTCTTGGGCTTGTTTGATTTCACTTGACCTTGCTCCATTTGTCCTGGACTTACTCTAGTTGTCTTAGGCTTGCTCCAATTGTCTTGTACTTGCTCCAGCTATTGTAGACTTTCTTCAGTTGTCTTGCGCTTGCTCTAGTTGTCTTGGGCTTGCTCCAGCTGTCTTGGGCTTGCTCCAATTGTGTTGGGCTTGCTCCAGTTGTCTTGGGCTTGCTTCAACTTTCTTGGGCATGCTCCAGTTCTCTTGGCCCTGCTCTAGTTGTCTTGGGCTTGCTCCAGTTGTCTTGGGCTTGCTCCAGTTGTCGTGGGCTTGCTCCACTTGTATTCGACTTGCTCCAGTTTTCTTGGGCTTGCTCCAGTTATCTTGGAATTGCTTCAGTTGTCTTGAAATTGCTGCAATTGTCTTTGCATTGCTCTTGTTGTCTTGGGCTTGCTCGAGTTATCTTGGGCTTGCTCCAATTGTTTTGGGCTTGCTCCAGTTGTATTGGCCTTGCTTTAGTTGTGTTGGGCTTGCTCCAAGTGTCTTAGCCTTGCTCCAGTTTTCTTGACCTTGCTCCGGCTGTCTTTGACTTGTCCCAGTTCACTTGGGCTTGCTCCAGTTGTCTTGGACGTGATCCAGTTGTCTTGGCCTTGCTCCAGTTGTCTTGGACTTGCTGCAGTCATCTTGGGTCTGCTCTAGTTGTCTTGGGATTGCTCCAGTTGTATAGGGCTTGCTCCAGTTGTCTTGAGCTTGCTACAGTTGTCTTTGGCTTGCTCGAGTTGTATTCGCCTTGCTCCAGTTGTATTGGGCTCGGTCCAGGTGTCTTGGGCTTGCTCCAGTTGTCTTGGGCTTGCTTTAGTTATACTGGGCTTGCTCTTGTTGTCTTGGGCTTGCTCCAGATGTCTTGGGCTTGCTCTGGTTGTCTTCATCTTGCTCCAGTTGTCTCAGGCTTTCTCCAGTTTTCTTGGGCTTCCTCCATCTGTCTTGACCTTGCTCCAGTTGTCTTGGACTTGCTCAAGTTGTCTTGGGCTTGCTCCAGTTTTCCTCGACTTACTCCAGTTGTCTTGGGCTTTCTCCAGTTGTCTTGGCCTTGTTTAAGCTGTCTTGGTCTTGCTCCAGTTGACTTGGGCATGCTCCAAATGTCGTGGAATTGCTCCAGTTGTCTTGGGCTTCCTCCAGTTGTCTTGGCCTTGCTCCATTTGTCTTGGAATTGTTCCAGTTGTCTTGGCCTTGCTCCACCTGTCTTGGCCTTGCTCCAGTTTTCTTGGGATTGCCCAGTTGTCTTGTCCTTGATCAATTTTGTGCACAACGTTTGTGCACAACATTTGTTTCACAAAGGTTGTGCACAAATTTTGTACACAAACGTCGTGCACAATGTTTATGCACAACGATTGTACGCAATGTTTGTGCACGAATCTTGTACACAACGTTTTTGCAAAACATTTGTGCCTCAAGTCTGTGCACACAGTTTGTTCACAAAGTTTGTGCTCAAAGCATGTACAAAAACTTTGTGCACAAACATTGTGTACTAACATTGTGTGCAGAGTTTGTGCAAAAATAATGTAAACAAAGTTTGTGCACAAACATTGTTCACAAATTTTGTGCACAAAGTTTGTACACAAATTTTGTGCACAAAGTCTATACACAATGTTTTGTGCAAAACGTTTGTGCACAATGTTTGTACACAAATGTTGTGCACAAAATTCCTGCACAAACATTCTGTTACAGCTTTGTGCACAAACTCTGTGTACAAAGGTTCTGCACAAACATTGTGCACAAACTATGTACACAAACCTTGTGCACGAGCGTTTGCACAAACATTGTGTTCAAACTTCATGTACAAAGGTTTTACAAAAACGTTGTGCACAAACTTTGTGAACAAACTTTGTGCACAAACATTATGTACAAACTTCGTACACAAATGTTGTGCACAAACGTTGTGCACAAATGTTGTATACAAACTTTATGTCCAAACTTGGAGCAAAAATCTTGTACACAAACTTGGTGCACAAACATTGTCCACAAACGTTGTGCACAAACACTGTGTACAAGCTTTCTTCACAAAACTGTGTGCAAAAACCTTGTGCACAAAAGTTGTGAAAAAGGACTGTGTACAAACTTTGTCCATAAAGGTTGTGCACAAACTTTGTGTAGAAACGTTGTGTTCAAACATGGTGTTCAAACTTTGTGTACAAATGTTATGTACAAACTTTGTGCACAATGTTGGTGCACAATTTTTGTGTAAAAACTTTGTGCACAAACTTTGTGTAAAAACAATGTGCATAAATGCTGTGTACAACCTTTGTGTACAAACTGTGTGCACAAAGCTTGTGCATAAACGTTGTGTACATACTTTGTGCACAAATGTTCAGCATGAGATTTGTGCACAAACACCGTGCACAAACGTGGTGTACGACCATTGTGTACAAGTGTTGTGTACAAACGTTGTGCACAAAAACAGTGTACAAACCTTTGTGTAAAAACATTTTGCACACACTTTATGCACAAATTTTGTGTACAATGGTCGTGCATGAAGCTTGTGCACGACGTTTGTTCAAAACCGTTGCGCTTGCTCTAGCTGTCTTGGGCTTGCTCCAGTTATTTTGGGCTTGCTCCAGTTAAGGGTGCACACAGGTTCCAGGAACCGCGGTTCTGGAACCGCGGTTCCGGTTCTGAACCGGAACCGCGGTTCCGGTTCCAAGATTCTGGAACCGTCCAGGAACCGCGGTTCCTGAGCCCAAGTATTTGGAGGAGATATTGTGTGGGGAGGGGGGGGGTTAGGATATTTTCTCTTATGTGGCACCCTTTGAGGCCATGTGAGTACTCCAATCAATTACCCACGTACAACTAAGGAGTGTTGAAGGTCTTTATCCTTGTG
>SZWC01021526.1:4044-28392 GCA_023375785.1 Penium margaritaceum | reverse complement strand
CTTGCTCGAGATGTTTTGGGCTTGATGCAATTGTCTTGGCCTTGCTTAAGGTGTCTTCGGCTTGCTCCAGTTGTCATGGCCTTGCTCCAGTTGTCTTGGCCTTGCTCTAGTTGTCTTGGACTTGCTCCGGTTGTCTTGGGCTTACTTCAGTTGTCTTGGACTTGCTCCAGCTGTCTTGGGCTCACTCCAATTGTCTAGGACTTCGTATAGTTGTCCTGGGCTTGCTCGACTTGTCTTGGGCTTCCTCCGGTTTTCTTGGGCTTGCTCCAAATGTCTTGGGCTTGCTCCAGTTGTCTTAGGCTTGCTCCAGTTGTATTGGTCTTGCTCCAGTTGTCTTGGGCTTGCTCCAGTTGTCTTGGTCTTGCTCCAGTTGTCTCGGGCTTGCTCCAGCTGTCTTGGGCTTGCTTGAGTTGTCTTGGGCTTGCTTCAGTTATCTTGGGCTTGCTACGGTTGTCCTGCTCTTGCTCTAGTTGTGCTGGGCTTGCTCCGATTGTTCTGGGCTTGCTCCAGTTTTCTTGACCTTGCTCCAGTTGTCTTGGACTTGCTCCAGTTGTCTTCGGCTTGTTCCAGTTCTCTTCAACTTGCACCAGTTGTCTTGGGCTTGCTCAAGTTCACTTGGACTTGCTTTAGTTGTCTTCGGATTGCTCCAGTTTTCTTGGGCTTGCCCCAGTTATCTTGGGCTGGCTCCAGTTGTCTTGGGCTTGCTCCAATTGTCTTGGGCTTGCTCCAGTTGTCTTGGCCTTCCTCGAGTTGTTTTGGGCTTGCTCGATTTGTCTTGGGCTTGCTCTAGTTGTCTTGCCATTGCTCCAGGCGTCTTGGGCTTGCTCCACATGTCTTGGACTTGCTCCTGTTGTCTTTGGCTTTCTCCAGTTGTCTTGGTCTTGCCCTTGTTGTCTTGGCCTTGCTCAAGTTGTCCTGGGCTTGTTCTAGTTGTCTTGGCCTTGGTCCACTTGTCTTGGCCTTGCTCCAGTTGTCGTGGGCTTGCTTGAACTTTCTTGGACTTGCTCAAGCTGTCTTATACTTGCTCCAGTTGCCTTGGACTTGCTCAAGTTGTATTGGGCTTGCTCCAGTTGTCTTGGCCTTGCTGCAGTTGTCTCGGGCTTGCTCAAGTTGTCTGGGCCTTGCTCCAGTTGTCTTGGGCTTGCTCCAGCTCTCTTGGCCTAGCTCCAGTGGTCTTGGCCTTGCTCCAGATGTGTTAGACTTGCTCTAGTTATCTTGGACTGACTCCGGTTGTTTTGGGTTTGTTCCAGGTGTCTTGTCCTGTCCCCAGTTGTCTTGGACTGGCTCAAGTTGTTTTGTGCTTGCTCCAGTTGTCTTGGGCTTCTTGCAATTGTCTTGGCCTTGCTCTAGTTGTCTTGGGCTTGCGCCAGTTGTCTCAGCCTTGCTCTAGTTGTCGTGGGCTTCCTCCAGTTGTCTTGGGCTTTCTCCAGTTGTCTTGGACTTTCTCAAGTTATCATGGGCTTCCTCCAGTTGTTTTTGGCTTGCTCCAGCTGTCTTGGGCTTGCTCCAGTTGTCTTGGACTTTCTCAAGTTATCATTGGCTTCCTCCAGTTGTTTTTGGCTTGCTCCAGCTGTCTTAGGCTTGCTCTACTTGTCTTGGGCTTGCTCCAGTTGTCTTTTCCTTGCTCTAGTTTTCCTAGGATTGCTCCATTTGTCTTGGGCCTCCTTTAGTTGTATTGGTCTTGCTCCATTTGTCTTGGCCTTGCTCAAGTTACCTAGGGCTTGCTCTTGTTGTCTTGGCCTTGCTCTAGTTATCTTTGGCTTGCGTCAGTTGCATTGGGCTTGCTCCAGTTGTTTTCGACTTGCTCCACTTGTCTTGGCCCTGTTTAAGTTTTCCTGGCCTTGCTCCAGTTGTCTTGGGCTTGCTCTAGATGTCTTGGGCTTGCTCCAGTTGTGTTGGCCTTACTTCACTTGTCCTGGGGTTGCCCCAGGTGTCTTGGCCTTGATCCAGTTGTCTTGGGATTGCTCCAGTTGTCTTGGGCTTGCTGCAGTTGTCTTGACCTTGCTCCAGTTGCATAGGAATTGCTCCGGTTGTCTTGGGCTTGTTCCATTTGTCTTGCTCCATTTATCTTCGGCTTGCTCCATATGTCTTGGACTTGCTTCAGTTATCTTGGACTTGCTCCAGTTTTATTGGACTTGTTCCACTCGTATTGGGCTTGCTCCAGCTGTCTTGAGCTTGCTCCAGTCGTCTTGGCCTTGCTCTAGTTGTCTTGGGCTTGCTCGAGTTGTCCTGCGCTTGGACCATTTGTCTTGGGCTTGATCGAGTTGTCATGGGCTTGCTCCAGTAGTCTTGGGCTTGCTCTATTTGTCTTGGGATTGCTCCACTTGTCCAGGTCTTGCTCCATTTGTCCTGGGCTTGCTGCAGTTGTCTTGGGATTTTTCCAATTCTCTTGACCTTGCTTCATTTGTCCTGGACTTGCTCGAGTTGTCTTTGGCTTGCTCCAGTTGTCTTGGACTTGCTCCAGCTGTTGTAGACTTTCTTCACTGGTCTCGGGCTTGCTCCACTTGTGTTGGGCTTGCTCCAGCTGTCTTGGGCTTGCTCCAGTTGTGTTGGGCTTGCTCCAGTTGTTTTGGGCTTGCTCCAGCTGTGTTGGGCTTGCTCCAGTTTTCTTGGCCCTGCTCCAGTTGTCTTTGGCTTGCTCCAGTTGTCTTGGGCTTGCTCCCGTTGTCTTGGGCTTGCTCCAGATGTCTTGGACTTGGTCCAGTTTCCTTGGGCTTGCTCAGTTGTCTTGGACTTGCTTCAGTTGTCTTCCGCTTGCTCAACTTGTCTTGGCATTTCTCTTGTTGTCTTGGGCTTGCTCCAGTTATCTTGGGCTTGCTCTAGTTCTTTTGGGCTTGCTCCATTTGTATTGGCCTTGCTCCAGTTGTGTTGGGCTTGCTCCAGTAGTCTTGGCCTTGCTCCAGTTTTCTTGAGCTTGCTCCGCTTGCCTTTGACTTGTCCTTGTTGACTTGGGCTGGCTCCAGTTGTCTACGACTTGCTCCAATTGTCTTGGGTTTGCTCCAGTTGTCTTGGACTTGATTTACTTGTCTTGGGCTTGCTGTAGTTGTCTTGGGATTGCTCCAGTTGTCCTGGGCTTGCTCCCGTTGTCTTGGGCTTGCTATTGTTGTCTTGGGCTTGCTCCAGTTGTATGGGCCTTGCTCCAGTTGTCTTGGGCTTGCTGCAGTTGTCTTGGGATTGCTCCAGTTGTCCTGGGCTTGCTCCCGTTGTCTTGGGCTTGCTATTGTTGTCTTGGGCTTGCTCCAGTTGTATGGGCCTTGCTCCAGTTGTCTTGGTCTTAGTCCAGGTGTCTTGGGCTTGCTCCAGTTGTCTTGGGCTCGATCCAGTTGCCTTTGTCTTGCTCTTGTTGTATTGGGCTTGCTCCAGTTGTCTTGGGCTTGCTCCAGTTATCTTGGGCTTGCTCCAGTTTTCCTCGACTTGCTCCAGTTGTCTTGGGCTTGCTCCAGTTTTCTTGGACTTGCTTCAGTTGTCTTGGGCTTTCTCCAGTTGTCTTGGCCTTGCTCCAGTTGTCTTGGCCTTGATCCAATTGACTTGGGCTTGCTTCAGATGTCTTGGACTTGCTCGAGTTGTCTTGGTCTTGCTCCATTTTTCTTGGGCTTGCTCCAGTTGTCTTGGCCTTTCTCCATTGTCATGGGCTTGCTCCAGTTGTCTTGTCCTTGATCAATGTTGTGCACAAAGGTTCTGCACAACATTTGTTCCACAAAGGTTTTGCACAAAGTTTGTACACAAACTTTGTGCACAATGTTTATGGACAATGTCTGTACACAATGTTTGTGCATGAATATTGTACACAACGTTTTTGCAAAAGATTTGTGCCTTAAGTTTGTGCACACATTTTGTTCACAAAGTTTGTGCACAATGTACGTACAAAAACTTTGTGCACAGACGTTGTGTACTGATATTGTGCGCAGAGTTTGTGCACAATGTCTGTACACAAAGTTTGTGCACAGACATTGTTCAGAAAGTTTGTGCACAAAGGTTTTACACAAACTTTGTTCACAAAGTGTATACACAACGCCTTGTGCAAAACATTTGTGCACAATGTTTTTACACAAACGTTGTGCACAAACTGTCTGCAAAAATTTTGTGTTAAAGTTCTTTTCATAAACTTAGTGTACAAATGTTTTGCACAAACATTGTGTACAAACTTTATACATAAACCTTGTGCGCGAGAGTTTGCACAAACATTGTGTTCAAACTTCATGTACAATGGTTTTGCACAGACGTTGTGCACAAACTTTGTGAACAAAAATTGTGCACAGACATTATGTACAAACTTTTTGCACAAACTTTGTGCACAAAAATTGTGCACAAATGTTGTATACAAGCTTTATACACAGACTTGGAGCACAAAATTTGTGCACAAACTTGGTGTACAAACGTTGTCCACAGACTTTGTGCACAAACATTGTGTACAAACATTCTTTACAAGACTGTGTGCAAACACTTTTTGCACAAAAGTTGTGAAAAAGCATTGTCTACAAACTTTGTGCACAAACATTGTGTACAAACATTCTTTACAAGACTGTGTGCAAACACTTTTTGCACAAAAGTTGTGAAAAAGCATTGTCTACAAACTTTGTGCACAAACATTGTGCACAAACTCTGTGCACAAACGTTGTGTACAAACATTGTGTTCAAACTTTGTGTACAAATGTTGTGTACAAACTTTGTGCACAATATTTGTGCACAGACTTTGTGTACAAACGTTGTGCACAAACTTGGTGTAAAAACAATGTGCATAAATGCTGTGTACAACCTTTGTGTACAACCCATATGCACAAAACTTGTTCATAAACATTGTGTACAGACTTTGTGCACAAACGTTGAGCACGAATTCTGTGCACAAACATTGTGCACAAACGTTGTGTACAACCGTTGTGCACAAGTGTTGTGTACAAACTTTGTGTACAAAAAATAGTGTACAAACCTTTGTGTATAATTGTTGTGCACACACGTTGTGCACAAACTTTGTGCACAAACATCGTGCACAAACTTTGTGCACAAACCTCATGCACGGACTTTGTGTAAGACGATTGTGTTCAAACTTTGTGCACAACATTTTTGCAAATGTTTGTGTTCAAACTGTGTACACAATCATTATGTACAGACTTTGTGTACAAACGTTATGCACAAAATTTATGGACAAAGCTGTGCACAAACATTGTATACAAATCCTGTGTACAACATTTGTGCATAAGCTATGTGTACAAATGTTGTGTACAAACTTTGTGTATAAACTTTGTGTACAATCACTGTGCACAACATTTTGTGTACAAAAGTTGTCTAAAACCTTTGCGTAAAAGATTTGATTATAAACTTTGTGCACAAACTTTGTGCACAACAATTGAGTACAAAATTTATGCACAAAGTTTGTGCACAATAACTATGTACAAACATTGTGCACAAACCTTGTGTACAAACGTTGTGCACAACATTGGGCTCCAAACATTGTGCACAAATACTATGCACAAACGTTGTGCACTTAAATTGCAACAAACCTCCAGTTTTCTTGGGCTTGCTCCACTTGTCTTGAGCTTGCTCTGGTTTTCTTGGCCTTGCTCCATTTCTCTGGGACCTGCTTCAGTTGTCTTGGGCTTTCTTCAGTATTTTTGGGCTTGCTCCGGTTTTCTTAGCATTGCTCCATTTGTCTTTGGCTTGCTCCAGTTGTCTTCCGCTTGCTCCAGCTGTCTTGGGCTTGCTCCAGTTGTTTTGGACTTGCTCCAATTGTCTTGGCCGTGTTTCATCCGTCTTGGCCTTGATCCAGCTGTCTTGGGCTTGCTCTAGATGTCTTCGACTTGCTCCAGTTGTCTTGGCCTTGTTTTAGTCGTCTTGGGCTTGCTTCAGTTGTCTTGGCCTTGCTCCAGTTCTCTTGGGCTTACTCCAGTTTTCTTGGGCTTGCTCCAGTTGTCTTGGCCTTGTTCTAGCTGTCTTGGTCTTGCTCCAAGTATATTGGGCTTGCTCTAGTTCTTTTGAACTTGCTCCAGCTGTCTTGGCCTTGTTTCAGTTGTTTTGGCTTTGCTCCAGTTTTCTTGGGCTTGCTCCAGTTGTCTTGGTCTTGCTCCAAGTATATTGGGCTTGCTCTAGTTCTTTTGAACTTGCTCCAGCTGTCTTGGCCTTGTTTCAGTTGTTTTGGCTTTGCTCCAGTTTTCTTGGGCTTGATCTAGCTGTCTTGGGCTTGCTCCAGTTGTCTTGGCCCTACTCCAGTTGTCTTGGCCTTGTTTCAGTTGTTTTGGCTTTGCTCCAGTTTTCTTGGGCTTGATCTAGCTGTCTTGGGCTTGCTCCAGTTGTCTTGGCCCTACTCCAGTTGTCTTGGGCTTGCTCCATTTGTCTTGGCCTTGCTCTAGTTGTCTTGGGCTTGCTCTAGTTGTATTGGACTTGTTGCAGTTGTCTTGGCCTTGCTCGAGCTGTCTTGGGCTTGCTCCAGTTGAATTGGGCTTGATCCACTTGTATTGACCTTGATCTAGTTGTGTTGGACTTGCTCCAGTTGTCTTGGGCAGGCTCCTGTTGTCTTGGGCTTGCTGCAGTTGTCTTAGGCTTGTTCCAGTTGATTTGGGCTTGCTCCAGCTGTCTTGGGTTTGCTCTAGTTGTCCTGGGCTTGCTCCAGTTGTCTTCGCCTTCCTCCAGTTGCTTGACCTTACTCCAGTTGTCCTGGGCTTGCTCTAGTTGTATTGGGCTTGCTCCAGTTGTCATGGCCTTGCTCTAGTAGTTTTGGGCTTGCTCTAGTAGTTTTGGGCTTGCTCTAGTAGTTTTGGGCTTGCTCTAGTAGTTTTGGGCTTGCTCTAGTAGTTTTGGGCCTGCTCCTGTTGTCCTGGCCTTGCTCCATTTGTGTTGGGCTTGCTTAAGTTGTCTTGGGCTTGCTCCTTTCTCTTGACTTTTATCCATTTGCCTTGGACTTGCTCCAGTTCCCTTAGGCTTGCTCCAGTTGTCTTGGACTTTCTCTAGTTGTCTTGGACTTGCTTGGGTTTTTGTAGACTTGCTTCAGTTGTCTTGGGCTTGCTCCTTTCTCTTGACTTTTATCCATTTGCCTTGGACTTGCTCCAGTTCCCTTAGGCTTGCTCCAGTTGTCTTGGACTTTCTCTAGTTGTCTTGGACTTGCTTGGGTTTTTGTAGACTTGCTTCAGTTGTCTTGGGCTTGCTCCAATTGTCTTGGGCTTGCTCCAGTTGTCTTGGGCTTGCTCCAGTTGTCTTGGGCTTGCTACAATTGTCTTGTACTTGCTCCAATTGTCTTGGGCTTGCTCCAATTGTCTTGGGCTTGCTCCAGTTGTCTTGGGCTTGCTCCAGTTGTCTTGGGCTTGCTACAATTGTCTTGTACTTGCTCCAATTGTCTTGGGCTTGCTCCAGTTGTCTTGGGCTTGCTCGAGTTGTCTTGAACTTCCTCCAGTTGTCTTGGGCTTGCTCAAGTTGTCTTGGCCTTGCTCTAGTTGTCTTGCCCTTGCTCGAGCTGTCTTGGGATTGCTCCAGATGTATTGGACTTGCTCGAGCTGTCTTGGGCTTGCTCCAGTATCTTGGGCTTGCTCCAGTTCTCTTGGCCTTGCTCAAGTTGTCGTGAGCTTACTCCAGTTGTCTTGGCCTTGCTCCACTTGTCCTGGCCTTCCTCCAGTTGTCTTGGGCTTGCTTCAATTTTCTTGGACTTGCTTAAGCTGTCTTATACTTACTTCAGTTGCCTTGTCTTTGCTCAAGTTGTATTGGGCTTGCTCCAGTTGTCTTGGACTTGCTTTAGTTCTCTCGGGCTTGGTCAAGTTGTCTTGGCCTTGCTCGAGTTGTCTTGGGCTTGCTCTAGTTCTTTTGGCCTTGCTCCAGTTGTCTTGGCATTGCTCCAATTGTCTTGGACTTGCTCTAGCTGTCTACGACTTGCTCCAGTTGTTTTGGGTTTGGTCCAGGTGTCTTGGCCTTGCTCTAGTTGTCTTGGACTTTATCATGTTGTCTTTGGCTTGCTCCAGTTGTCTTGGGCTTCCCATAGTTGTCTTCGCCTTGCTCCAGTTTTCTTGGGCTTGTGCCAGTTGTCTTGGCCTTGCTCTAGTTGTCTTGGCCTTGCTCCAGTTGTGTTGGCCTTGCTCCAGTTGTCTTGGGATCGCTCCAGTTGTCTTGGGATTGCTCCAGTTGTCTTGGGCTTGCTCCATTTGTTTTGGGCTTGCTTTAGTTGCCTGAACTTTCTCAAGTTGTCTTAGGCTTGCTCCACTTGTCTTGGAATTGCTCCATTTATCTTGGGCTTGCACCAGTTGTCTTGGGGTTGCTCCAGCTTTCTTTGGCTTGCTCTAGTTATCTTTGGCTTGCTGTTGTTGTCTTGGGCTTGCTTCTGTTGTCTTGGGCTTGCTCCGGTTTTCTGGGCCTTGCTCCAATTGTCTTGGACCTGCTCTTGTTGTCTTGGGCTTGCTCCACTTGTCTTGGGCTTGCTCCAGATGTCCTTGGCAAGATCACGTTGTCCTGGGCTTGCTCCATTTGTCCTGAGCTTCCTTCTGTTGTATTGGTCTTGCTCCAGATGTCTTGGCCTTGTTTGAACTGCATTGGGCTTGCTCTTTTTCTATTTGCCTTGCTCCAGTTGTCTTAGGCTTGCTCCAGTTGTCTTTGCCTTGCTCAATTCTCTTTAGCTTGCTCCATTTGTCTTGGCCTTGATCCAGTTGTCTTGGGCTTGCTCCAGTTGTCTTGGCCTAGCTCAAGTTGTCTTGGCCTTGCTCCAGCAGTGATGGGCTTGCTTAAGTTGTTTTGGGCTTGCCCCAGTTGTCTTGGGCTTGCCCCAGTTGTCTTGGGATTGCTCTAGTTGTCTTAGCCTTGCTCTCGTTGTCTTTGGCTTGCTCCAATTGACTTGGGCTTACTCCACTTGTGTTCGGATTCCTCCATTTCTCTTGGTCATGCTCCAGTTTTCTAGGTCTTGCTCCAGTTTTCATAGACATGCTCCAGTTCTCTTGGGCTTGCTCAAGTTGTCTTGACCCTACTCTAGTTATCTTGGGCTTGATAAGTTGTCCTGGGCTTTCTCCAGGTGGCTTGGGCTTCCTCTAGTTGTCTTGGCCCTGATGCAGTTGTCTAAGGCTTGCTTCAGGTGTCCTGGGCTTGCTCCAGTTCTATTGACCTTGCTCTAGTTGTCTTGGAATTGCTCCAATTGTCTTCGGCTTGCCCAGTTGTCTTTGAATTTCTCTAGTTGTAATGGGCTTGCTCTTGTTGTCTTGGAATTGCTTCAGGTTACTTGTACTTGCTTCAGTTGTCGTGGGCTTGCTCCAGTTGTTTTGGGCTTGCTCCAATTGTCTTGGCCTTGCTCCAGTTATCTTGGGCTTGCTCCAGTTGTCTTGGCCTTGCTCCAGTTGTCTTGACCTAGCTCCAGTTGTTTTGGATTTGCTCTATATGTCTTGGGCTTCCTCCAGTTGTCTTGGATGTGCTCCAGCTGTCTTGGGCTTGCTCTAGTTGTCTTGGACTTGCTTCAGTTGTCTTGGGCAGGTTCCAATTGTCCTGAACTTGCTCCAGCTGCCTTGGGCTTGCTCCAGTTGTATTGCACTTGCTTCAGTTGTCTTGGTCTTTCTCCACTTGTATTGGTCTTGCTCTAGTTGTCTTTGGCTTCCTGGAGTTGTCTTGGGCTTGCTCCAGTTGTCTTGGTATGCTTCAGTAGTCTTGGGCTTGCTCCAGTTGTCTTGGGCTTGCTCGAGCTATATTGGGCTTGCCCTGGTTGTTTTGGTCTTACTATGGCTGTCTTGGGATTGCTCCAGTTGTCATGGACTTGTTCCAGTTGTCTTGACCTTGCTCCAGCTGTCTTGGACTTGGTCCAGTTCTCCTGGGCTTGCTCTTGTTTTCTTCGACTTGCTCCAGTTGTCTTGGGCTTGCTCAAGGTCTCTTCGACTTGCTTCAGTTGTCCTGGGCTTGCTCCAGTTGTCCTGGGCTTGCTCCAGTTGTTTTGGGCTTGCTCCAGTTGCCTTGGGCTTATTCCAATTGTCTTGGGCTGGCTCTACTTGTCTTGGCCTTCCTCGAGTTATCTTGGGCTTGCTCCAGTTATCTTGGCCTTGCTCCAGGTGTCCTGCCCTTGCTCCAGTTGTCTTGGGCTTGCTTCAGATGCTTGGACTTGCTCCAGTTGTCTTGGGCTTTCTTCCCTTGTCTTGGGCTTGCTCCAGTTGTCTTGGCCTTGCTCACGTTGTCTTTGGCTTATTCCAGTCGTCTTGGCCTTGCTCCACTTGTCTTTGCCTTGATCCAGTTGTCTCTGCCTTGGTCAAGTTGTCTTGGCCTTTCTCCAGTTGTCTTGGGCTTCCTCCAGATATCTTGGCCTTGCTCCAGTTGTCTTGGCCTTGCTCTAATTGTCTTGGACATGCTCTAGTTCTCTTGGACTTGGTCCAGTTGTTTTGGGTTTGGTCCAGGTGTCTTGGCCTTTCTCCAGTTATCTTGACCTTGCTCAAGTTGTCTTCGCCTTGCTCCAGTTGTCTTGGGCTTGCTCCAGTTGTCTTGGTATGCTTCAGTAGTCTTGGGCTTGCTCCAGTTGTCTTGGTATGCTTCAGTAGTCTTGGGCTTGCTCCAGTTGTCTTGGTATGCTTCAGTAGTCTTGGGCTTGCTCCAGTTGTCTTGGTATGCTTCAGTAGTCTTGGGCTTGCTCCAGTTGTCTTGGCCTTGCTCTAATTGTCTTGGACATGCTCTAGTTCTCTTGGACTTGGTCCAGTTGTTTTGGGTTTGGTCCAGGTGTCTTGGCCTTTCTCCAGTTATCTTGAACTTGCTCAAGTTGTCTTCGACTTGCTCCAGTTATCTTGGGCTACCTACAGTTGTCTTGGCCTTGCTCCAGTTGTCTTGTGCTTGCGCCAGTTTTCTTGGCCTTGCTCCAGTTGTCTTGGCCTTGCTCCAGTTGTTTTGGCCCTGCTCCAGTTGTCTTGGGATTGCTCTCGTTATATTTGGCTTGCTTCATTTAATTTGGCCTTGATCCACTTGTCTTGGGCGTGCCCATGTTGTCTTGGGTGTGCTCTAGTTGTCTTCGCCTTGCTCAAGTCGTCTCGGCCTTTCTCCAACTGTCTTAGGCTTGCTCAAGTTGTGTTGGGCTTGCTCCAGATGTCTTGGGACTTCTCCAGTTGTCTTGGGCTTCCTCCTGTTGTCTTTGGCTTGCTCAAGTTGTCATGGGCTTGCTCCACTTGTCTCGGGCTTCTTCCAGTTGTCTTGGTTGTCCTCCAGTTTTCTTGGTCTTGCTCCAGCTTTCTTGGACATGCTTTAGTTGTCTTGGTCTTGCTCTAGTTGTCTTAAGCCTACTCTGGTTATATTGGGCGTACTCCAGTTTTCCTGGGCCTGCTTTACTTGGCTTGGGCTTGCTCTAGTTGTCTTGGACTTGCTTCAGTTTTTATAGACTTGTTTCTGTCATCTTTGAGTTGCTCCAGTTGTCTTAGGCTTGCTCCAGTTGTCTTGGGCTTGCTCCAGTTTTCTTGGGCTTCCTCTAGTTGTTTTGGGCTTGTTCCAGCAGTCTTTGGATTGCTCCAGTTGTCTTGGTCTTGCTCCAGCTGTGTTGGACTTGCTCCAATTGTCTTAGGCTTGCTCCATTTCTCTTGACCTTGCTCCAGTTGTCTTGGACTTGCTCCAGTTGTCTTTGGCTTGCTTCACTTGTCTTTGACTTTCTCCAGTTGTGCTGGGCCTGCTCCAGCTGTCTTTGACTTGCTTCAGGTGTCTTGGGATTGCTCCAGTTGTCTCGGCATTGTTCTCGTTGCCTTGGGCTTGCTCCAGTTGTCTTGGGCTTGCTCGAGTTGTTGTGGGCTTGCTCGAATTGTCTTCGCCTTGCTATAGTTGTCTTGGGCTTGCTCGGGTTGTTTTGGCCTTGCTCTTTTCGTCTTGGACTTGCTCCAGATGTATTGGGCTTGCTCTAGTTGTCCTGGACTTGCTCCAGTTGTCTTGGGCTTGCTCCAGCTGTTTTGGGTTTGCTCGAGTTGTTCTAGAATTGCTCTTGTTGTCTTGGCCATCCTCCAGTTGTATTGGTTTTGCTACTGTTGTCTTGGCCTTGCTCCAGTTGTCTTGCCCTTGCTCGAACTGTTTTGGGCTTGCTCCAATTGTCCTGTGCTTGCTCCATTTGTCTTGGGCTTGCTCCATTTGTCTTCACTTTGCTCCGGTTGTCTTAACCTTGCTCCAGTTGTATTGGACATGGTCCACTTGTCTTGGGCTTGCTCCAGTTGTCTTGTACTTGCTCCTGTTGTCTTTGGCTTGCTCCAGTTGTCTTGTTCTTGCTTCACTTGTCTTGGGCTTGCTCCACTTGTCTTGGGCTTGCTCCATTTCTCCTGGGCTTTCTCCAGTTGTCTTGGCCTAGATCCACTTGTATTGGGCTTGCTCCAGTTGTATTGGTCTTGCTCCAGCTGTCTTGGGCTTGCTCCAGTTCTCTTGGGCTTGCTCCAGTTGTATTGGGCTTGCACCGGTTGTCCTAGTCGTCCTCTAGTTGTCTTGGGCTTGCTTTAGTTGTCTTGGGCTTGCTCCAGTTGTCTTGACCTTACTCGAGTTGTCTTGGACTTGCTCCAGTTGTCTTGGGCTTACTCAAGTTTTCTTCAACTTGCTCTCATTGTATTGGGCTTGCTCCACTTGTCTTTGACTTGCCTAAGTTGTGTTGGGCTTTCTCCTGTTGTCTTGGGCTTGGTCCAGATGTCTTGGGCTTGCTCCAGTTATATTGGGCTTGCTCTAGTTGTCTTGGGCTTGCTCTACTTGTCTTGGGCTTGCTCTAGATGTCTTGGACTTGCTCCAGTTATACTGGGCTTGCTCCAGTTGTCTCATACTTGCTCTAGTTGTCTTGGGCTTGCTCCAGTTGTCCTGGGCTTGCTCCAGTTGTTTTGGGCTTGCTCCCATTGTGTTGGCCTTGCTCCAGTTGCCTTGGGCTTGCTATTTCTGTCTTGGCCTTCCTAAAGTTGTCTTGACCTTGTCTAGTTGTCTTGGACTTTCTCCAGTTGTCTTAAGCTTGCTCTTGTTGTCTTGGCCTTGCTCCAGTTTTCTACAGCTTGCTCCAGTTGTCTTGGACTTGCTTCAGTTGTCATGGGCTTGCTCCATGTGTCTTGGGTTTGCTCCAGTTGTCTTGGGCTTACTCCAGTTGTCATGTACTTGCTCCAGTTGTATTGGCATTGATCTAGTTGTCTTGGGCTTGCTCCAATTGTCTTGGCCTAGCTCAAGTTATCTTGGCCTTGCTCCAGCAGTCATGGGCTTGCTTCAGTTGTCTTGGGCTTGCCCTAGTTGTCTTAAGATTGTACCAGTTATCTTGGGCTTGCTCTCCTTGTCTTTGGCTTGCTCCAGTTGTCTTGGGCTTACTCCACTTGTGTTCGGATTCCTCCATTTGTCTTGGTTGTGCTCCATTTTTCTCGGTCTTGCTCTAGCTGTCCTAGACATGCTCGAGTTGTCTCGGGCTTGCTCGAGTTGTAATGAGCCTACTCTAGTTATCTTTGGCTAGATCAGTTATCCTGGGCTTGCTCCCGGTGGCTTGGGCTTGCTCTAGTTGTTTTGGCCTTGCTCCCGTTGTCTTGGGCTTGCTTCAGGTGTCTTGAGCTTGCTCCAGTTCTATTGACCTTGCTCTAGTTGTCTTGGAATTGCTCCAGTTGTCTTTGGCTTGCTCCACTTGTCTTTGACTTTCTCCAGTTATGCTAAGCTTGCTCTTGTTGTCTTGGAATTGCTTCAGGTGTCTTGGGCTTGCTCCAGCTGTCGTGGGCTTGCTCTCGTTGTTTTGGGCTTGCTCCAATTGTCTTGACCTTGCTCCAATTATCTTGGGTTTGCTCCAGCTCTCTTGGCCTCGCTCCAGTTGTCTTGACCTAGCTCCAGTTTTCTTGGCCCTGCTGTAGATGTCTTGGGCTTCCTCCATTTGTCCTGGACATGCTCTAGCTCTCTTGTGCTTGCTCCAGTTGTCTTGGACTTGCTTCAGTTGTCTTGGGCATGTTCCAATTGTCTTGGGCTTGCTCCAGCTTTCTTGGGCTTGCTCCAGTTGTCTTGGGCCTGCTCCAGTTGTCTTGGGCTTGCTCCACTTGTATTGGTCTTGCTCTAGTTGTCTTTGGCTTGCTACAGTTGTCTTGGGCTTGATCCAGTTGTCTTGGTATGCTTCAGTTGTCTTGGGCTTGCTCTAGTTGTCTTGGGCTTGCTCCAGTTATCTTGGGCTTGCTCTGGTTGTCTTGGTCTTGCTGTGGTTGTATTGGGCTTGCTCCAGTTGTCTTGGGCTTGCTCCAGTTGTCTTGACCTTGCTCCAGCTCTCTTGGACTTGCTCCAGTTGTCTTGGGCTTGCTCCAGTTTTCTTTGACTTGCTCCAGTTGTCTTGGGCTTGCTCAAGTTCTATTGGACTTTCTTCAGTTGTCTTGGGCTTGCTCCAGTTGTTCTGGGCTTGCTCCAGTTGTTTTGGGCTTGCTCCAGTTGCCTTGGGCTTGTTCCAGTTGTCTTGGGCTTACCTCCCTTGTCTTGGCCTTCCTCCAGTTGTATTGGACTTGCTTCAGTTATCTTTGCCTTGCTCCAGTTGTCTTGCCCTTGCTCCAGTGGTCTTGGGCTTGCTTCAGATATCTTGGACTTGCTCTAGTTGTCTTGGGATTTCTTCAGTTGTCTTGGGCTTGCTGCAGTTGTCTTGGCCTTGCTCAATTTGTCTTTGGCTTGTTCCAGTCGTCTTGGCCATGCTCAACTTGTCTTGGCCTTGCTCCAGTTGTCTCAGGCTTGCTCAAGTTGTCTTGGCCTTGCTCCAGTTGTCTTGGGCTTGCTGCAGTTGTCTTGGCCTTGCTCAATTTGTCTTTGGCTTGTTCCAGTCGTCTTGGCCATGCTCAACTTGTCTTGGCCTTGCTCCAGTTGTCTCAGGCTTGCTCAAGTTGTCTTGGCCTTGCTCCAGTTGTCTTGGGCTTCCTCCAAATATCTTGGCCTTCCTCCAGTTGTCTTGGCCTTGCTCTAGTTGTCTTGGACTTGCTCTAGTTGTCTTGGACTTGGTCCAGTTGTTTTGGGTTTGGTCCAGGTGTCTTGGCCTCTCTCCAGTTATCTTGAACTTGCACAAGTATTCTTTGGCTTGCATCAGTTATCTTTGGCTTCCTAAAGTTGTGTTGGCCTTGCTCCATTTGTCTTGGGCTTGCGCCAGTTTTCTTGGCCTTGCTTCAGTTGTCTTGGCCTTGCTCCAGTTGTCTTGGCCTTGCTCCACTTGTATTGGGCCTGCTCCATTTGTCTTGGCCTTGATCCACTTCTCTTGGGCTTTCCCAAGCTGTCTTGGGTGTGCACCAATTGTCTTGGCCTTGCTCGAGTTGTCTCGGCCTTGCTCCAGCTGCCTTGGGCTTGCTCAAGTTGTCTTGGGCTTGATCCAGATGTCTTGGGATTGCTCCAGTTGTCTTGGGCTTGTTTGTTGTCTTTGGCTTGCTCAAGTTGTCATGGGCTTGCTCCACTTGTCCTGGGGTTCTTCCAGTTGTCTTGGTTGTCCTCCAGGTTTCTTGGCCTTCCTCCAGCTGTCTTGGACATGCTCCAGTTGTCTTGGTCTTGCTCTAGTTGTCTTGGGCCTACTCCAGTTATATTGGGCTTGCTCCGATTGTCCTAGGCCTGCTCCACTTGGCTTGGGCTTGCTCTAGTTGTCTGGGACTTCCTCTAGTTGTTATAGAATTGTTTCAATCACCTTCGAATAGCTCCAACTGTCTAAGGCTTGCTCCAGTGGTCTTGGGCTTGCTCCAGTTGTGTTGTGCTTGCTCCAGTTGTCTTGGGCTTGTTCCAGCAGTCTTGGGCTTGCTCCAGTTGTCTTGGTCGTGCTCAAGTTGTGTTGGACTTACTCCATTTGTCTTGGGATTGCTACAGTTCTCTTGACCTTGCTCCAGTTGTCTTGGACTTGGTCTAGTTGTTTTTGGCTTTCTCCACTTGTCTTTGACTTGCTCCAGTTGTCTTGGGCTTGCTCAAGTTCGCTTGGACTTGCTCCAGTTGTCTTCGGCTTGCTCCAGTTTTTCTGGGCTTGCTTGAGTTGTTCTGGACTTGCTCTAGTTGTCTTGGCCATCCTCCACTTGTATTGGGCTTGCTCCTGTTGTCTTGGCCTTGCTCCAGTTTTCTTGCCCTTGCTTCAATTGTTTTGGGCTTGCTCCAATTTTTCTGGGCTTGCTCCAGTTGTTTTGGGCTTGCTCCAGTTGTCTTGGCCTTGCTCCGGTTGTCTTGACCGTGCTCTAGTTGTATTGGACGTGCTCCACTTGTCTTGGGCTTGCTCCAGTTATCTTGGACTTGCTCCAGTTGTCTTTGGCTTGCTCCAGTTGTCTTAGTCTTGCTTCACTTGTCTTGGGCTTGCTCCACTTGTCTTGGGCTTTCTACATTTGTCTTGGGCTTTCTCCAGTTGTCTTGGCCTTGATCCACTTGTTTTGGGCTTGCTCCAGTTGTATTGGTCTTGCTCCAGCTGTCTTGGGCTTGCTCTAGTTGTCTTGGGCTTGCTCCAGTTGTATTGGGCTTGCTCCGGTTGTCCTGGTCTTGCTCTAGTTGTCTTAGGCTTGCTTTAGTTGTCTTGGGCTTGCTCCAGCTGTCTTGACCTTATTCGAGTTGTCTTGGACTTGCTCCAGTTGTCTTGGGCTTGCTCAAGGCTTCTTTGACTTGCTCTCGTTGTATTGGGCTTGCTCCACTTGTCTTGGACTTGCTTCAGTTGTCTTGTGCTTGCTCCAGTTGTCTTGGGCTTGCTCCAGTTGTCTTGGGCTTGCTTTAGTTGTCTTGACCTTTCTCCAGTTGTCTTGGGCTTGCTCTAGTCGTCTTGGCCTTGCTCCAGTTGTCTTGGCCTTGCTCCAATTGTCTTGGGCTTGCTCCAGATGTCTTGGACTTGCTCCAGTTATTTTGGGCTTGCTCCATTTGTCTTGAGCTTGCTCCAATTGTCTCGAGCTTGCTCCAATTGTCTTGACCTTACTCGAGTTGTCTTTGACTTGCTCCAGATGTCTTGGGCTTGCTCAAGTTTTCTTTGACTCGCTCTTGTTGTATTGGGCTTGCTCCATTTGTCTTGGACCTGCTTCAGTTGTCTTGGGCTTGCTCTAGTTGTATTGGGCTTGCTCCAGATGTCTTGGGCGTGCTCCAGTTGTCTTCGGCTTCCTCTAGCTGTCTTGGGCTTGCTCCAGTTGTCTTGACCTTCCTCCAATTGTCTTGGGCGTGCTCTAGTTGTCTTGGCCTTGCTCAAGTTGTCTTGGCCTTGCTCAAGTTGTCTTGGGCTTGCTCCAGATGTCTTGGACTTGCTTCAGTTATATTGGGCTTGCTTCAGTTGTCTTGGGCTTGCTCTAGTTGTCTTGGGCTTGCTCCAGTTGTCTTGTGCTTGCTCCAGTAGTTTTGGGCTTGCTCCAATTGTCTTGGCCATGCTACAGTCGCCTTGGGCTTGCTACAGTTGTCTTGGCCTTCCTCCAGTTGTCTTTACCTTGCTCCAGTTGTCTTGGACTTGCTCCAGTTGTCTTAAGCTTGCTCAGTTGTCTTGGCCTTGCTCCAGTTGTCTGGGGCTTACTCCAGTTGTCTTGGACTTGCTTCAATTTTCATGGGCTTGCTCCACGTGTCTTCGGCTTGCTCCAGTTGTCTTGGGCTTGCTCTAGTTGTCATGGGCTTGCTCCATTTTTCTTGGACTTGCTCCAGTTGTATTGGTCTTGCTCCAATTGGCTTGGACTTGCTCCTGCTGACTTGCGCTTTCTCCAGTTGTCTTGGGATTGATCTAGTTGTCTTCGGCTTGCTCCAGTTGTCTTGGGCTTGCTCCAGTTGTCTTTGAATTGCTTGAGTGATCATGGGCTTGCTCCACGTGTCTTGGGCTTGCTCGAGTTGTCTTGGGCTTGCTCCAGTTGTCATGGGCTTGCTCCATTTGTCTTGGGCTTGCTATAGTTGTATTGGTCTTGCTCCACTTGGCTTGGGCTTGCTCCAGTTGTCTTGACCCTGCTCCAGTAGTCTTGGGCTTGCTCTAGTTGTCTTGGGCTTGCTCCGGCTCTCTTGACCTTGCTCTAGTTGTCTTGGACTTGCTGTAGTTTTCTTGGGCTTGCTCTAGTTGTCTTGGGCTTGCTCCGGCTCTCTTGACCTTGCTCTAGTTGTCTTGGACTTGCTGTAGTTTTCTTGGGCTTGCTCTTGTTGCATTGGACTTTTTGCAGCTGTCCTGGACTTGCTCCAGTTGTATTAGACTTGCCTCAGTTGTTTTGGGCTTGCTCTAGTTGTCTTGGGCTTGCTCTTGTTGCATTGGACTTTTTGCAGCTGTCCTGGACTTGCTCCAGTTGTATTAGACTTGCCTCAGTTGTTTTGGGCTTGCTCTAGTTGTCTTGGCATTTCTCTAGTTGTCTTGGGCTTATTCAAGATGTCTTGGGCTTGCTCCAGATGTTTTGAACTTGCTTCAATTGTCTTGGCCTTGCTTCTGTTGTCGTCGGCTCGCTCTAAATGTCTTGGCCTTGCTCCAGTTGTCTTGACCTTGCCTTTGATGTCTTGCACTTGCTCCAGTTGTCTTGGGTTTCCTCCAGTTTTCTTAGGCTCTCTCCAGTTCTCTTGTGCTGGCTCCAGTTGTCTTGGGCTTGCTCCAGTTGTCTTGGGCTTGTCCCAGCTGTCTTTGGCTTGCTCGAGTTGTCTTGGTCCTGCTCCAGTTGTGTTGGACTTGCTTTAGTTGTCTTGGGCTTGCTCCAGTTCTCTTGACCTTGCTCCAATTGTCTTGGACTTGCTCCAGTTGTCTTGGGCTTGCTCCACTTGTCTTTGACTTTCTCCGGTTGTCCTGGGCTTTCTCTAGTTGTCTTGGCCTTGCTCCAATTGTCTTGGACTTGCTCCAGTTGTCTTGGGCTTGCTCCACTTGTCTTTGACTTTCTCCGGTTGTCCTGGGCTTTCTCTAGTTGTCTTGGACTTGTTTCAGGTGTCTCGGGCTTGCTCCAGTTGTCTTGGCATTCTTATAGTTGTCTTGGGGTTGCTCCAGTTGTCTTGGGCTTGCTCTAGTTGTCTTGGCCTTGCTCTAGTTGTCTTGGGCTTGCTCTAGTTGTCTTGGCCTTGCTCCTGTTGTCCTGACCTTGCTCCAGTTGTCTTGGACTTGCTCCAGATGTCTTAGGCTTGCTCCAGTTGTCTTGGACTTGCTCTAGTTGTCTTGGGCTCACTCCAGCTCTCTTGGCCTTTGTTGTGGGCTTGCTCTAGTTGTACTAGAATTGCTCGAGTTGTATTGGTCTTGCCACAATTGTCTTGGGCTTGCTCCAGCTGTTTTGGGCTTGCTCCAGTTGTCTTGGGCTTGCTCTAGTTGTCTTGGGCTTGCTCCAGTTGTCTTGGGTTTGCTCCAGTTGTCTTGGGCTTGCTCTAGTTGTCTTCGGCTTTCACAAGTCGTCTTCCGCTTACTCCACTTATCTAGGACTTGCTCCGGTTGTCTTGGTATTGCTCTAGTTGTCTTGGGATGGCTCCAGATGTCTTGGGCTTTCTCGGGTTCTCTTGACTTTGCTCCAGTTGTCTTAGACTTGCTCCTGTTGTCTTTGGCTTGCTCCAGTTTTCTTCGACTTTCTCCAGTTGTCTTGGGCTTTCTCAAGTTCTCTTGTACTTGCATTGGTTGTCTTAGGCTTGCTCCAATTCTCCGAGGCTTGCTCCAGTTGTCTTGGGCTTGCTCTAGTTGTTTTGGGCTTGCTCCAATTGTCTTTGGCTTGCTCCAGTTGTCTTGGCCATCCTCCTGATGTATTGGGCTTGCTCCTGTTGTCTTGGCCTTGCTTCCGTTGTCTTCCCCTTGCTTCAATTTTCTTGGGCTTGTTCCAGATGTCTTGGATTTGCTCCAGTTGTCTCGGGCTTTCTCCTGTTGTCTTGGGCCTGCTGCACTTGTCTTGGCCTTGCCCAGGTTGTCTTTGGCTTGCACTTGTCGTCTTGGCCGTGCACTACTTGGCTTGACCTTGCTCTAGTTGTCTTGGGCTTGCTAATTTTTTCTTCGACCTGCCCTAGCTGTCTTATACTTGCTCCAGTTGTCTTGGACTTGCTCGAGATGTATTGGGATTGCTCCAGTTGTCTTGGCCTTGCTCGAGTTGTCTCGGGCTTGCTCAAGTTGTCATAGCCTTGCTCCAGTTGTCTTGGTCTTGCTCGAGTTGTCTTTGACTTGCTCTATTTGTCTTGGACATGCTCCACTTGTGTTGGGTTAGGTCCACGTATCTTGGCCTTTCTCCAGCTGTCTTGGACTTGCTCAAGTTGTCTTGAGCTTGCTCTAGTTGTCTTGGGCTTCCTATAGTTGTCTTTGCCTTGCTCCAGTTGTCTTGGGCTTGCGCCACTTGTCCTGGCCTTGCTCCAGTTTTCATGGCCTTGCTCGAGTTATCCTCACCTTGCTCCAGTTGTCTTGGTATTCCTCCAGTTGTCTTGGGCTTTCTCGAGTTGTCTTGGGCTGTCTTCAGTTATCGTGGGCTTGCTCTTGTTGTCTCCGGCTTTCTCCAGTTGTCTTGGTTTTGCTCCAGTTATCTTAAGCTTGCTCTAGTTGTCTTGGGCTTGCTCCAGCTGTCTTAGGCTTGCTCCAGTTATCTTGGGCTTGCTCTAGTTGTCTCGGGCTTGCTCCAGTTGTCATTGGCTTGCTCCATTTGTATTGGGCTTGCTCTAGTTGTATTGGTCTTGCTCCAGTTGGCTTGGGCTTGCTCCAGTTGTCTTGACCCTGCTCCAGTAGTATTGGGCTTGCTCCAGTTGTCATTGGCTTGCTCCATTTGTATTGGGCTTGCTCTAGTTGTATTGGTCTTGCTCCAGTTGGCTTGGGCTTGCTCCAGTTGTCTTGACCCTGCTCCAGTAGTATTGGGCTTGCTCTAGTTGTCTTGGCCTTGCTCCGGCTCTCTTGACCTTGCTCTAGTTGTCTTGGAATTGCTCCAGTTTTCTTGGCCTTGCTCTCGTTGTCTTGGATGTTTTGCAGCTATCCTGGACTTGCTCCAGTTGTATTAGACTTGCCTAACTTGTCTTGGGCTTGCTCTTGTTGTCTTGGCATTTCTCTAGATGTCTTGGGCTTATTGAATTGTCTTGGGCTTGCTCCAGTTGTTTTGAGCTTGCTTCAAGTATCTTGGCCTTACTTCAGCTGTCTTCGGCTCGCTCTAAATGTCTTGGCCTTGCTCCAGTTGTCTTGACCTTGCCTTTGATTTCTTGCACTTGCTCCAGTTGTCTTCGGTTTGCTCCAGTTTTCGTAGGCTTACTCCAGTTGTCTTGGGCTTGCTCTAGCTGTCTTGGGCTTGCTCCAGTTGTCTTGGGCTTTTCCCAGCTGTCTTTGGCTTGCTCGAGTTGTCTTGGTCCTGCTCCAGTTGTTTTCGACTTGCTCTAGTTGTCTTGGGCTTGCTCCAGCTCTCTTGACCTTGCTCCAATTGTCTTGGACTTCCTCCAGTTGTCTTGGGCGTGCTCCACTTGTCTTTGATTTTCTCCAGTTGTCCTGGGCTTTCTCTAGTTGTCTTTGAGTTGTTTCAGGTGTCAAGGGCTTGCTCCAGTTGTCTTGGCATTGTTATAGATGTCTTGGGCTTGCTCCAGTTGTCTTGGGCTTGCTCCAGTTGTCTTGGCCTTGCTCTAGTTGTCTTGGGTTTGCTCCAGTTGTCTTGGCCTTGCTCTAGTTGTCTTGGGCTTGCTCTAGTTGTCTTGGCCTTGCTCCTATTGTCCTGACCTTGCTCCAGTTGTCTTGGTCTTGCTCCAGATGTCTTAGTCTTGCTCCAGTTGTCTTGGACTTGCTCTAGTTGTCTAGGGCTCACTCCAGGTCTCTTGGTCTTTGTCCTGAGCTTGCTCTAGTTGTACTGGAATTGCTCGAGTTGTATTGGTGTTGCCACAATTGTGGTGGGCTTGCTCCAGCTGTCTTGGGCTTGCTCCAGTTGTCTTGGGCTTGCTCTAGCTGTCTTGGGCTTGCTCCAGTTGTCTTGGGTTTGCTCCAGTTGTCTTGGGCTTGCTCTAGTTGTCTTAGGCTTTCTCAAGTTGTCTTGAGCTTACTCCAGTTATCTTGGTCTTTCTTGGGTTGTCTTGGTATTGCTCTAGTTGTCTTAGGCTTGCTCCAGATGTCTTGGGCTTTCTCGGGTTCTGTTGACCTTGCTCCAGTTGTCTTGGACTTGCTCCTGTTGTCTTGGGCTTGCTCCAGTTTTCTTCGACTTTCTCCAGTTGTCTGGGGCTTGCTCAAGTTCTCTTGTACTTGCATTGGTTGTCTTAGGCTTGCTCCAGTTCTCCTAGGCTTGCTCCAGTTGTCTGGGGCTTGCTCTAGTTGTTTTGGGCTTGCTCCGGTTGTCTTTGGCTTGCTCTAGTTGTCTTGGCCATCCTCCAGCTGTATTGGCCTTGCTCCCGTTGTCTTCCCCTTGCTTCAATTATCCTGGGCTTGCTCCAGATNTTGCTCCAGTTGTCTTGGACTTGCTCCTGTTGTCTTGGGCTTGCTCCAGTTTTCTTCGACTTTCTCCAGTTGTCTGGGGCTTGCTCAAGTTCTCTTGTACTTGCATTGGTTGTCTTAGGCTTGCTCCAGTTCTCCTAGGCTTGCTCCAGTTGTCTGGGGCTTGCTCTAGTTGTTTTGGGCTTGCTCCGGTTGTCTTTGGCTTGCTCTAGTTGTCTTGGCCATCCTCCAGCTGTATTGGCCTTGCTCCCGTTGTCTTCCCCTTGCTTCAATTATCCTGGGCTTGCTCCAGATGTCTTGGACTTGCTCCAGTTTTCTTGGGCTTTCTCGCGTTGTCTTGGGCTTGCTGCCTTTGTCTTGGACTTGCCCAGGTTGTCTTTGGCTTGTTCCAGTTGTCTTGGCCTTGCACCACTTGTCTTGACCTTGCTCCAGTTGTCTTGGGCTTGCTTAGTTTTTTGTCGACCTGCTCATGCTGTCTTATACTTGCTCCAGTTGTCTTGGACTTGCTCGAGTTGTATTGGGATTGCTCCAGTTGTGTTGGCCTTGCTCAAGTTGTCTTGGGCTTGCTCAAGTTGTCCTGGCCTTGCTCCAGTTGTCTTGGCCTTGCTTGAGTTGTCTTTGACTTGCTCTATTTGTCTTGGACATGCTCCACTTGTGTTGGTTTAGGTCCACGTATCTTGGCCTTTCTCCAGTTGTCTTGGACTTGCTCAAGTTTTCTTGGGCTTGCTCTAGTTGTCTTGGGCTTCCTATAGTTGTCTTTGCCCTGCTCCAGTTGTCTTGGGCGTGCGCCAATTGTCCTAGCCTTGCTCGAGTGTGAGGCATACAGTATAGATTATGATATCCTTTCACACTTGCTTCCAGAACACAATGTGTTCATACAATCACTTTCACCTTTTTAGTCATGGCTGTGTGTATATTCCAAGTGTGCGTACTGTTGTTCCTTTACCAACCATAGTACACAGTCTACTGACATTGTACACATTCTTAGCATGAAACCTGCTGGTTGTTCTCCTGAACACTAAGTCAATGTCCAGGTACTGAATACACCTAAGATCTATGTTTAACTTGTGCGTATTCCTTTGCACGGTCCATTTGCATGTTGTGTTAGTACTTGTACCATTCCATGGCACTACAATTCAAAGACAAGGACATGAGAATGAGGAAAGAAATGAGGCAAATCACTGTACAAATGAAAACTGTTGTCAATCACATTTGGACAGAGCATGTCTATGATATCTCTACCACAGCATCATCCTTTTCCTCATCCTCCTCATCCTCGCCCTCATGGTCATTCTCATCCTCTTCACTGTGATTGTCCTTCCCACTGTCTGTGCTTTCTGCCCCTTCTCCCTGTACTCCATCCTCCCCTCTATTACCATCGGAGTCTACAGCAACTACTGCTGCTAGGCCCCCACTCTGTGCTGCTTTTTGAGCAGCCCTCCTAGCCGCCCTCTCCTTGTTCTCCACCTCTTCCAGCTCCTCAGAGACAGTTCCCGAGGGATGGTCTGGGAAGTCCTTCAGTGTCGGGTCATTGATCCATTTCTTCAAACACAGCAGGTCCTGCACAGTGATGTGCAACAGAGAGTGGCGGAAATCAAGGACCACCCGGCCCCCGAGCGAGAACATTCTCTCGCTGGGAGTGCAGGTGGCTGGCACGGCCAGAATGTCAAGTGCACACAGTGCAAAGGTTGGATACAGCTGCTCTTTCTCCTTGTAGAATTTCATGAAGTTCATCTTCTGTCCGCGTACACACACACACACACACACACACATACACACACGTTGTGTGTGTGTGTGTGTGTGTGTGTGTGTGTGTGTGTGTGTGTGTGTGTGTGTGTGTGTGTGTGTAAACACGTCCATGCGTACGCCATGTGACGTTGCTTGCATAGTTGTGCATGTGTGGATGAAGGAAACTTGTACATGGAAGCGGTTCTGAAAATGGTTTAAGCTGTTTTTTGCTGTTGTGTGCAGTGGACGACGGAGCGTGTGCGAGCAGCGAACGAAATGACGGTGGCGGCCATCTATGCGTCCTCATACGGAAACACTTGGGCGCTTGCGCAAGCCATCAGCAGATGAATGCTGCGTGCGGGCGTTGGTGTGGATAGTGTTAATGTAGAGCAGAGCATCTGGACGAGATCGCGGGTGCCGGTGCTGTGCGTTTGTGGTGGGCAGTCCAACCCTCGGTGGCCACATGCCCACGC
>SZWC01021524.1:2989-17238 GCA_023375785.1 Penium margaritaceum | reverse complement strand
AACCATGTGCAAATGGCGGTTGGGGAGGGTGAGATTGTGCTTTATGCTTTCGTTGAGGGTAAGCACATCGAACGTTGTGTGAAGGGGGTGCTCTATGTTCCGAGGCTTGCAGCTAACCTCCTCTCTGTCTCATCTCTCATCTCCGAAGGCATGCAGGTTTGCTTTGAGAATGGTGGCTGCACCATCTCTGCACGTGCAGGCCGTGTGCTTGCAAAAGCGAACAAGGAGGATGGTCTTTACTGCCTCTACGTGGCGTCGGAGAAGGAAGCCGACTCAGCGTTGGCGGTGAGAGAGGGAAAACACGACATCGGCCTGTGGCACCGCCGGCTCGGTCACCTCGGCTTTGGCGCCATCATCTCCATGCAGCAGATGGTCCGCGGCCTGGAGCTCAAGGGGGTGAAGCAGCCTAGTGCAACGGCTTGTAAGAGCTGAATTGAAGGGAAGCAAGCCCGCGCTCCTTTCACGGGGGAGGGCAAGGGGGCGGCTGAGCTTCTCTCACTCGTTCACTCTGATTTGTGCGGTCCCATGCCATCAGAATCCTTGTCTGGCAAGTTGTACTTTTTCACGTTCATTGATGACAAGTCAAGGAAGAGGTGGGTGTCGTTCCTGGCTGGAAAGGATGAGTGCTTTGATGCTTTCAAGGTGTGGATTGCTGCTGCAAAGAATGAGAGTGGCAGGCAGTTGAAGGTGCTTCGCACCGATGGTGGAGGAGAGTACCACTCCAACGACTTCCGTACCTTCCTCAAGCATCGCGGGATCGAGCACGAGGTCACCCCACCTAGAACACCGCAGCTGAATGGCGTGGCTGAACGCGCGAACCGCACACTCATGGAGCGTTTTCGCAGCATGCTCCAAGACGTGGGGCTCCCGCCAACCTTTTGGGTGGAAGCAATCAATACTGCCGTGTACCCAAAAAACTGAAGCCCTACGCACGCCGTGCCGCTGATGACACCGGAGGAGGCGTGGACAGGACGCAAGCTAACAATGACGCAACTGAAAGTCTTCGGTTGTGGTGCATTTGTGCACGTGCCTACCGACAGCCGTAACAAGCTGGACGCAAAGTCGGTGAAGGCCGCCTTCCTCGGCTACGACACCATGGGATACCGCCTCTACAACCTCGCCGCACGCAAGATCATCCGCACCCGTGATGTGGTCTTCCAAGAGGAAGTGAAGGGCTGGACTTGGAGCCCTATTTCGACAGTTCCGCTTGCTCCCGCACTTGTACCAGAAGTGGGAGAAGTACCGGTAGCAGAAGAGGGCGGTGCAGAAGATGGCGGTGATAGCAGCAACGACAAGGAGGTGGAGGGAGCTGAGAAGGAGAAGGAGCTGGCAGCGGAATCTGATGAGGAGGAGCAGCAAAGCAACGCACAGCAGCTGCCACGACGGTCCGCACGCCTCAACAAAGGTGTAAAGGACAGTGGGGAGCCGCTGAGGCGATCCGAGTGCCTTGCAAACAAACAGAGGCCGCTGGAGGAGCTGGTGAACTTGTGCACCATTCCACCACCAACGGATTCATCTGACCTCAAGCTTCTCTTCCTCACAGTCACCGATGACCCAGCCACATTCGCTGAAGCCATGCACAGCGCCGAGGCGGCAGATTGGCGTGGCGCAGCAAATGAGGAGTATGGTGCGCTCATGAAGAACGGCACCTGGACTCTCGAGGAGGCTCCACGTGGCAACTGGGTGATCGGATGCCGGTGGATCTTCAGGCGCAAGCGTGGTGCAGATGGTAAGGTTCTCAGGTACAAAGCAGAGCTGGTTGCAAAGGGGTATGCACAGACTGAGGGTGTGGATTACAATGAGACATATACACCTGTCGCTAAGTTCCCATCCATCCGAGCGATCCTCGCTCTTGCTGTTGCTTTGGACTGGGAGGTGCACCAAATGGATGTGACGTGTGCATTTCTGAATGGTGATCTTGAGGAGGATGTGTACATGGAGCAGCCGGAGGGGTATGTCGTGGAAGGGAAGGAAGGTTTGGTGTGCAAGCTTGTGAAGGCCCTCTACGGCCTGAAGCAAGCCCCGCGAGCATGGTACCACAAGATGGATGAGCAGCTAGCTGGCCTTGGCTTTCTGTTTAGTGAAGCAGACCATGCTGTCTATGGGCGCAAACAAGAGGCAGACCAGATCATCATCTTGCTCTATGTTGATGATCTGCTCATTACATGTGACTCCAAGTCTCTTTTGGATGACGTGAAGTAGTCCCTTGCTGCCAGGTTTGACATGAAAGACATAGGAGAGCTCAGTTACTACCTTGGCCTTCAGGTCAAGCGTGACCGGCAGCTGCAGAATTTGGGGTTGTCGTAGAGCACGTACGTGAGCGACATCATCAAGCGCTTCAACATGGCAGGAGTGCGCAAAGCAACAACACCACTGGAAGTGGGAGCAAAGCTGAGCATGACGCAGACTCCCCGGGGCATGCAAGAGAGCAGCCGCATGGAAGCAGTGCCGTACCAAGCAGCTGTTGGAAGCCTCATGTATGCAGCAGTCGGCACGCGCCTTGACATCAGCCAATTAGTGGGAGTGTTAAGCATTTTTTGCGTGAATCTGGGCGTGCCGCATTGGGAGGCGGTCAAGCGCGTGCTGCGCTACCTCGACAGCAGTAGCAGCCTTTGCCTCACCTTCAACGGCAACAACAGTCCCATCCTCATCGGCTACAGTGACGCAGATTGGGAAGGTGACCTGGACACAAGGAGGACACCCAGTGGGTTTGTGTTTGTGCTCGGGGAGGTTCAATCAGTTGGAGGAGCAAGAAGCAAGAGTGCGTTGCCGTCTCCTCGACCGAAGCTGAGTACATCGCCCTCAATGAAGCAGCAAAGGAAGCTGTGTGGCTGCGTGAGCTACTAGGAAGCCTTGGACAGCAACAGACCATAGCCACCACCATCTATTGTGACAACATGAGTGCCATTGCTCTGACAAAGAACGCCGAGTTTCACGCCCGCACCAAGCACATCGACTTGCGGTACCACTTCATCCGCGAGCTCGTGGAAAAGCAGGTGGTGCAGATCAAGTTCTGCCCTTCAAGCACGATGGTGGCAGACTTCCTGACCATGCCATTGGCAGCGCACCGCTTTCAGCAGCTGAGGGAACAGTGCGGACTTGTGTGATTTTTATTCTCGCAAAGTTGGAGAATGATGGATATGAGAGTGCCAGAAAGTGACAAGAATAGGTTGCTCGATAATAGCAATCTGGCATGACAGTTGTATAGAGGATGCTTCACAGGTTCCAACGCATTTTACGGAACTTGATACGGAGTCCGTTTGAGTGAGATCTGGATTTCCAAAGTTTGGAGATCATTGGTCGGGTTCAAGTGACGACCTGAGCACTTCGAGCTCAAGAGGCGGCAGGATTATTGGCCAGGACGGCTGAGAGCGGCCTTCAAGGAGAAAAGGCGGGTGGAGGGCCTCCAAGAGACTTCAAGGAAGGTGCAGACCATGATTGTTGGTCGTTGAAGTGGTGTGAGACATAATTCTCTTGTGTGACAAGGTGACTGCCACTCATCCCGCTAGGCTAGGAGAGTGTGCTAGAGGGTAGACTTTGACAGAGTGTATCTCAGTTCTCCCTAGGCCAAATGAGGCATATAAGGGCATGTTAGAAAGCTGTGAAAATTTTACTTTTCACTCAAGAGTTGATTCAGAAATTCGCGTCCTCTGCAAACGTACATTTGCTTCCGTAATTTCTGTCTGTGCAACCTGCAACCCCCTCTCACAAACAGTTGGTCCTGCCTAGGCGGCTCTTAGTGAGCCTGATCACCTCCCTGAGGGTTGCCTCAGTTGTGGGGGGGGGGGGGGGGGGGGGGGGGGGGGGAAGTCCCGGGGTCGAGTTCGACACCGGAAGACCTCGGAAGTCAAAGTTGGAAGGTGGAGATACGGAAATCTCCACCACCTCTTGCACGATTGGTCCATATGGACTGGACGACCAGCCAGCAAGGCACAGTTGATTAGGTGATGTTGACCACCTCATCATCTTTCTTCTGTGTGAAGCATATGCGCTGGACCTTTCCACAACATCACCTTTCACATGCGTGATGCATCTGCGCTGGACGTGTCCACCTCGTCTGCGCGTTGCATTGTTCCGTTACACATGGCACCCTCGAATCCATCCGTTGCGGTCGAGGTTCGTTGAATGTGCTAAGAAGATACTTGGTTAACCAGAGATTTTCAGGAATTCACAACGTAATGTTCACTTTGGGATATCGATAATGAACAGGAGACAGGTGTATGGATCGTGTACTTTTGGGGTTTCCGGTGGTCAAACCCATTGATTGGTTTTTAGGGTTTTATCCGTCGAAATGGAACAACGCAAATCACAGTCACAAGTGTCCTCGGCTTGTGCAAGTCACAGTCAGTTCAGTCCCGTCCCGCTCCGCTCCGTTGCGGTAGCGGGGCCAGTCTAGCGCCATCGAGCTCCTACACTTCAGGAAATGGCCTTAGTCGTTTTCCCCCGTGCACACCAACACCCGCACGCCCACATACGACTCCGCCATGGCTGAGGCATGCTCTGTTGTGCCAAACCGCGCAGCCGACGAGGATCATGATGAAGGAGACAGCGATGACCTCGAGGAGGCTGAGGCAGGTGACAAGCAGAAACGAGGCGGTGACCAGTCGGTCATCTGGACAGAGTTCACGAAGCTGGCCGACAGTCCAGCCGATAACCCTCAGGTGAAGTGCAATTCCTGCTCCAAGACGTTTTCCTGCAAGCAGGGGTGCACTTCCAACATGTGGAAGCACCTGCGCCTTAAGCACAACAAGATTTGGAAGAAGTTGAAGGAGCTACGAGCGTTGCAGGACCTCAAGAAAGCTACAGCAGCAGCCGTGAATGCCACCGTCAAAGCAACAGAGGTGAATCCGGAGAACACGGTCATTGCCCGTGGTGTTGCTGCAGTGGGCGCCACTTTTGACAGGCGGTACTTCCAGATGTGCGCCTGGAAGCACGTTATTGACAAGAACGTCAGTTTTCTGGCGATAGGGTCGACGTGGTTGCAGCAAGTGTTCTGGCATGCCAACCCAGCAGCAACCCTGCTGGGTCGTATGATGATTTCACGGCAGATTGTTGCCGCCGCCGCCGCGTACGGCGCGCGCATCAAGAAGCTGCTGTCAGAGGTAACTTCAGCCATCAGTTTCACCACAGACGGGTGAAAAGGGGAGAACCGGATGAAGTATTTGGGGGTGACAGCGCACTGGATGGAGAATCGGTGCATCAAAACAATTGCTCTGTTGTTTCCCGTAGTACCCGAGAGTCCAACTGCAGTGAACGTCTTTGAAGTGTTCTCCTGTGGTCTGAAAGCCTGGGGGTTGTGGGACAAAGTGTTTTGCCTCACCGTTGACAATGAAAGCACAAACGACAGCATGATCGATAACCACATCATACCATCTGACTGTTCCATGGAGAAGGCAGGACACATCCACTGTCTGGGGCATATCATGAACCTTGCCGTGCATGATTTGCTCAAAATTCCGGCTGTCACTGTGATCATCGGCAAGGCCAGAGCCGTTGCCGTATTTGCCACGCGCTCCACCCCCCGTGAGCACAGCCTGATAAATGCTGCAGGAGCTACAGGTGTGTCTTTCCAGATGCTGCACCTTGACACAGAGACGCATTGGAACAGTACCCTGGACATGATGGCCAGGGTGCTACACCTCAAGAATGTGCTGCCCACTTGGTTGGATGGCTATGGGATGGACGGCAAGGTGCTGAAGCTGACAACTGATGAGTGGAACCTCATCGCCCTGCTGACCTTGATCCTGAAGCTATTCAAGGCATACACAGATGATGTCAGTGGGAGCAAGTATCCAACTCTGAATCGTATCATCCCATTTTTTGAGAGCATGTTGGAGAAGCTGAATGGGTGGCAGGTGAAAGCACTGGCAGCAAAGGAGAAGTCAAAGAGGAGGGGCGCAGCAGGGCGGCTGAACCCAAAGGAGCAGTTGCTCCTCGACATCCACCCCGGCCTAGTGGATGCAGAGACAAAGCTGAAGAAGCATGCCCGCTTGCTGTCTGTTCGTCACGCACTCGCCAGAGCTCTGGACCCTAGCATTCGCATGAGGTACCATGAGTGCACGCATCGGCTGATGGGGATCAGNAGTGCAGCAGAGCTCCAAGTGAAGGTGATGGAACTGCTCCGCCCATACCACAAGAAGCTGGAGGCGCAGAGGGCTGCAGCAGAAGCAGCAGAGGCGGCGGCAGGAACCCAGGGCAGCTAGCCTACACAAGAGAGCTCTACGCCTGCAGCAGCGTCGTCATCCAACGTGACTGCTGTGTCACCTGCTATACCTGCTGCTCTCTGCCAGCTACGTCCACGACCTGAGCGGCAGCGTGAGGACGACGACGTGCTGTTGGAGGCAACACTTGCAGATCCAATGGCTGACATGTTTGAAGTGCCCAAGGTTCCTGCTGCTGCTACTGCTCCACCATCCTCCCTGGAGGAGGAGGTGGTACAGTGGAACAAACACCCAAAGAAGTCTCCACCCTGCCACATTCTGAAACATTTCAGGAAGCTCGGGAAGAAATTCCCAACGTTGTCCCTTGCGGCTGCTGACGTGTTTGCTGTTCCTGGCACATCCACACCATCTGAGCACCTTTTCTCTCTTGGCAGGCACGTGATAACCAACTTCAGGCACTCGCTGGCCCATCTAACAGTGGAGAATCTACTTACTATGAAGTCCTGTATTAACGAGCCCTCCCTCTTGGATTTCCCAGTCAGCCGACATGAGATGGAGGCTAAGGAATTCACGGATGAGGAGGAGCGCATCAGGGAGCTGAGGAGGCAAGCAAAGCAAGAAAACCTGGTCGGTGCAGCAGCAGAGGAGTAATAGGGTCTCAGTATCTTTGTGAGCAACAAGGATGAGGAGGAGGAGGCAGAGGGTGAAGGAGGAGGGGAAGGTTGTGATGATGTTTCCTTTACCAATCTGTTGTGTATTACTCTTGGCTTCTGTTCATGCTTCAGGATCTCCCACACAATGTTAATGGTGAAAGGGAAATTTGGATAATGTAAATGGTGTATTGTGGATGGTGCAAGTTTAGCTGATACTATGTAACATGATGCATTGATTGGTGCATTATGTAAGTGGTGCATAATGTAGATGGTGCATGGTGAATGGTGCAATGAGGAGGTTTAGCAGACACATGTTCACCACGAGGCCTTGATTGGTCCAGTTTCTCAGTGGTGCATGGCATCTGGTTAGTGGTGCATATTGTAGACAGTTCATTCACTAAATTTACCACGTAGTGTTCCTAAAAAACATGGTTCCACTTCAGTGTAAAGGAAGTGTGCACTTTGATGGTGTACATCATGAAATGTCGAGTACGATGTTTTTGAATGTATCATGGTGTTCAATGCAAAGCACACAATGTCAGATTATGTAGATCCGGGACGATCCACGGATCAACAAGGATCTGCAGATCCAGGTCCGGATCCGCGGATCCGGATCCATCATCCGATCCGGACCTGGGAATCCGGATCCATCCTATGATCCGCGGATCTGATCCGTTGTGCACCCTTATCTCAAAGGTATCCGGAGCTAGGAAGCAAATGATGTCTATGCAGGGTGACCCCTTCCACTTTGGATGAGACGCGTCGACTATGCAATCGACTGTGCATTCAGTACTGCAACATCTGAGAGCTCCAAGTGTGCCACCCACCTGCTGATGTGTGTGTGAGGGAAGAGTCAGGAGGTCAATTATGTGTTAACCCATAACGACACTCCTCCATGACCCGCAGACAAATATCCCACATGCATGAGAGAGCGATATGAAGAGTATTGCACATGCCACACCGGGGCAAGTGTGCAAGAGAAAGGTAAAACAATATCACAAATGGGTGCATGCAGGACATGAATCAGGTGCATCACGAGCACGTAGCATGCCAATAGCTTGTGCCTGAGACACGCATGTGAAGATTTTTTTGGTGAGAAAGTGTGGACACTCTTGATGTGGGTTGACCCAGACGACCTAGAATTTGCAAATGGGATGTGCTTGCGCAAAAATTGATGCTTAATGTTGATGTTCTTTGTGCGTGAATGGTACATGTTGCCATGCTCAGTGAATAAATCCATGCTTTGGTTGATGTAGCACAGACGGCGTGTATTGGTGTCATGCCCCCAGTCGCTAACGGTAGATTTCTCAACAACAACTAAGGGTTACACATGATAGCACAATCAGATACATCCTAGGAAAAGAGCATTGCAGACGACATGCAGGGTGGCCTTGCCGTGCTTCTCTTGAGGCTGCCATGAGAACTGAGCCAAAATGTTTACTGAAAAGGCCACGTCTACTTGTGTTGTGGTAGCGACATACATAAGAGAACCAGTCACGCAGAGGTAATTGGTGACATCCACCGTCTCCCATAACATCAATAGATCAAAGGATTTAAGCAGGCGCCAACCTGCTGGCGTTGTCGACTTTGATGTGATGAGAACCTTGACCAGAAGAGAGGCAACGTGATCCCCAAGGCTGTAAACATATGCATGCTGCTGCACGTGCAGCATGTGACGTTGGCCATTGCCCAAGCGGGGTCCAAGTCCTTTATACATTTCATGTGGACTACAGGAGCTTCTTAAGGGACTAGACAATGACAGGGCTAGGTGAAGCGATGAGAATGTTGCTGTTGAAATGGAAGAGAATGACCACAAAGGGCTCAGACGGAACGCTAAGAAAAAACATTGGATTGATTGCAGCATGAAGATAACCACCTCTATCCAGGGTGGAGGACATGTCCAGATTCAAACATTGCAGTGATTGTTTTATGTCGTACAAGGCCGTATGCACTCACCAAACCTTCTTCATGGAATCGGTGAAACCTGGCATCTCGATCATGTACGTTTCCTTGTCAACATTTCCATGCAATAATTCATTGTTGAAACTCATCTGTTCCAGTTTCAATTCATGATGTGCGGCTAGAAAACAAAATGCATGTGCAGTGGTGTATAAAAAAACTGGGGGAAAAAACTGATCAAAGGCGACGATAGGTATCTGTGAGAATCCTTTTATCATCAGACATGCCTTGTACCAGTCAACCTTGTTCTTTGACTTCAGCTTGTGTCGCAAGATCAAGCAGACTGACATGGCCTTACAACCATTTAGCAGGTCGACAAGCTCATAGATGTCATGCTCCGTGAGAGTGCTTGACTCCTCTTGCATGGCCTTTCCATAAAGGTCAGCATCATTTGCTTCTCGAACATGCCAAACTTTGTTGGCTCGGATTGGAGTGTGGAAAGGGCACTGGCAGCAAAGCTGGCATCAACACAGCCTGATACAGAAACATCAAGGGAATTGTGAAACTTATGTGAAACAAGGACGTACCCTAATGCAGAGTTGAAATGGACCACACTGGTCATAGGTCCAAGTGCTTCAAGACCAGTGGGTCGAGCAGAAGGCTCTCCACTAGAGAACCATGCAGTAGAACAAGTGTGTCGTTGTGAGGACTGGACGCTCGACTCATAAGGAAGAGAGCACCATCCCCCCCACACTCACCTGGCTCTAGACCAACTACTGGGGCTGTGGTCTGTGACTCATGAGATGAATCCAGACCATCAACAGGTGCCGTGTTCTGGGATGTATTACAAGGTTGAAATGCTGGAGTAGAGACAGATGAAAAGATGAATACAACAGCAGTGAACACAGAATCTAAGGAGACAAAACTAGTTCCCGGAGTCATGGAGATGGGAGATAACCCAAGGGGATCCCAGTGGCAAATGAGTCGGGGATGGGATGGACTGAGTGCCTACAGAAGGCACACTCAGAGACTGAGATTGAGAAGTATCAGAGGAGGAGGTCACTAGTGGTTCCCGAGCTGAAGGAATAGGAGTGATAATAGGACCGGACGCAAGGTCCAAGATATCAGAGATTCAGACAGACCCATCATCCCAAGAGAGGAAAGAGAAGAGGGAGGAGCCATGCGGGCCAAGTCACATTGAAACAAGTCTCCAAAGAACAGAGCATTACCGGACTCAGTAACGTGAGACTGTTCAATGTCTCAAAGACGGCACACCTTGGACAAGACAGAGACACCAAGGAACGTGTAGATACAAGCAGAGGATAAGATTTCTCCAGTGAAGATATCATCATGGAACCTGACAAGGCCGAGACAACCCTAGACGTGAGTAAGATACAATTCAGCCTAATGGCCAAACCAAATCAAACCAGTGTTCAAGGGGAGTGAAATGATAAGGGAGGGTACTGTGAGGGACACGGTTCCACACTCACGTCATGGCCTCAAAAGAGATGAGGAGAAGAAGGCAAGGAGTATAGAGAAGGCTATGGACACCTTCAGCAAAGGTGTAATATCAACGTTTACACGCTCCATTCTATTTGGATGTGTAAAGAGAGAATCGCTCAAAACACACTCCTTGAGAATAAAGGGACTGAGCTGTCGGCCCCATGAAGTTGCTCCCATTGTTAGAGAAAATGTGCGATGGCAGCCATGGGAAAGCTCAGCTTGTGGCAGCAAAGACTCAAGACGAAAACAGAAATTACTTTTTTGGCAAAGTGGAAAAACCCACCATGTGTGGAAAAAAGTCATTTGTGATGTAGAAGGCTTACCAACCTAGACCTAGGATGGCTGCAATGGAGAGGGTAGGGGTAGGTTCTGTGAGGGAGTGTGCGAAAGGCAATCTAGGATGTCATGAGCCAAGGGATCCATTGTTTTTGCATATAGAAGTTCAAGAGGGTGAGAGGTACAAGAGTTAGATGTGGAGAAAGGTGAGCGATGTATTTTTCCTTAAGCACAGTCCAGACAATCAACATAACCGGAAGCAGGAACATCAAGGTATCTATACCAGTTGCGGGTTTGTATGTGTAGCAAGCATTGATTCATAGCAGCGTGACTATGGCAAAGGAAGTGGTGAAGTAGCTGTGCATGTACAGGATTGAGAGAGCGGGCAAGGACAAGGCCAGCAGTAAAAAATGTAGGAAACAATTTGGAGAATAAAGACAAGCGTTCATAGCTTGTGTTGCGCAACAAAACACGACCATTGGTGCAATGTGAGAGACAAGCAACGACATGACTAGAGGAGACGTTTGTGCCCTGGTCATCAACGTTCCTGAACGAAAGCATGCTTATCTTGAGAGTAGGCCCATACAACACACTGAGACAAAACAATCTCCCTCCCAGGACAAACAAAATCGACAGCTGCAATATCATGAACAAGAAGGAGCTGATTGAAAGCGGTCCGCACAAAGTACACGGAGCCAACACTACTAAGGGAGATGATCAATGCACGACAAGATGTCATGTGGTGGATAACCTTAGATACCAGCATCTTGAAGCCACCAAAGACACAGATAGTGAGTGGGACACAACCCACTGCAATAGTGGCAAAAGGGGGAGGGGGAAACCTGCTGATCCTTTTTCCTTCCCTTGAGTAGCCAATGAGGAGGAAGACAACGAAGAGGATGTGGAGGAGATAGAGGCAGACGTAGGGGACACAACACAAGTAGTCATAGCAACAGCAATACAATGAATGCATTTGTTCTGCAACACGCTCCACCTGTTAGTGAGGCATTGTGCCTTCAACTCTTAAAGTGTATAAACGTCAGGCGGGGACTTGTCAGAGACAGGCTTGACAGCAAGGCACTCAAACTCCGAGGGCTTGACCTCACAAAAGATGTCGGAGATTTCTAGAATGAACCTGCTCATAATGGAAAGAACAGTGTGGAACAGACCAGGTGCTGTGGGTCCGAGGTCATGTAGCAGCCTAAGACTGTGCGCCTAGTAGGCATCGGCGGTCTCGTCAGCATGCATGATAACCTGGTTGAACTGGACTATGAGGTGCTCTGAGGAGCATGTCCAGTCACAGTTTTGAGGTGCTTGAAAAGCGTGTAGGTACCAATAGGGACGGTGACTTTATGACCCATGGTGTTAGTATTGTACATGCCAATGTCACCATTGAGATTGATAGGTTTTGCACTAATGACAACAGAGACATCGGGAGCAGAATCAGATGTGAAAGGGACACATAAAGACACAACAGAGGGATTGTGGGTATGACAGTACTCTTAGAGCTGCTCACCCTGAGCCCAAGCATTGAAGCAAACCTCCGAGGAAGAGAAGGAGATAAGGGGACTGAAGTGCTAGGCTGGAGTGTTGACAGGGATGTGCAAGGGCTTTGGTAGCTGCGGCACCAGCTACAACTGCTATTGCAATGAAAACACACTGAGTGGGGAGAGAGCCAAAGGTTGATTACGTAGACGTTAAGATGGTAGCAAAGGCAGTAGTAACACCAACAGTAGCGGAAACAACAGGAAGAGAGCACAGGATAGGCTGGAGGCAAGACATGACAAGATTTGACATGTGATCCGTGAGCGTATCCTGATCTCTCTTTGCTTGCTCTGCAAGCACTTCTCAGCAGTGTGCTGAGCTGTTACTATCTCTTTAGGAGTAGCATGCTCACGTTGTAGCTCCTCTTGGAGTGTAGCATAATGCTCATTGCAAACAGGCATGGTGAGGGCCTGTCACTCAATCGAGATTTTTTTTTGCAGATTTCTCCTTACTCTAGTGAGTATAAGAAAATGGGAAGATGGAGGAGTTCACCTTTGTGTTCTGCTGAAAATCCACCCAACCTGATGCACAAAATCCCATACAAAAATGAGGAGAGGGTGAATGTATGGGTAGCATAAGAAATCAAGTAGAGGAGTGGCTTATCCAACCTAGCAGCAAAGATAGAACAGAGGTGGAAGATCTGCTCCAGAGGGCAGCAGTTGGAGACGACCACCAGACTCACAGGTGAACAATGTGACCACCCTGGGATAGGGAGGAGGAGAAGAGTTAGGAATTGGCGCAGGGAGTGGCGGAGATGCAAAAGCAACCACTATTGACTTGCAGAAAGGCAAATCATGGGGAGGAGGAGAGGTGCAGTCACCACAGAAGTACACACAGATGTAGGGGAGGCCGCAGGTACAGACACGGTGAAGGCCGCAGGCTTAGATCTAGTAATAGATGCAGGGGAGGCTACAGGCGCAGATGCAAGAGTAAAAATAGGGAAAATTACAAGTGAGGAATAGGCGCTTGTGTAACCAGGGGGACTTAAAAAGCCACCGGTCCAATCACCAAAATAGTGGGATCATCATTGGCTGGTAGCATAATGACAAGTGAGGATCCCTAGAAGGATCACTGCACCGTCCTAGGCCCCGTATTTAACGAGAATCAACACCGGTGGGAGCATCCTAGGTAACCAGAGAGAGGATGCTGGAGAGGTCATGTTGTGAGTACTGAAAAGTATGAGGTATCTCAGAACGCAAGGACGCATTGATGAGCATGATCCCGTAATTGTCAAGGTTTCAATACCACAGAACAATACAAGAAAAGGCACACATGCAATCCCGTAGCAAGAGCTTAGAGCCCTGCTGGTCGTCAGTGTACTATAGACAAGCGAGGGAGCCCTAGTCACACGCGAACCAAAGGTTAGCATGATGGCCAAACCAGTGTACAGTGTGGTATGGTCCAGCAGAGGACCATGCGCGAGGCGGTTCTAGACCCAAGTCATGAATGACTTTGTGAGACCTTGCTCAATCCACATGGTGTGGATCACATCCTCCATTGTGCAGTTCTAATGCTCGGAATCATCGTTGCGGATGGATGTGGCCGGGGTGAAAAGCTTGTGAAAGAAATCATTATCTGTAAAGGACACGTCCATCTCATGAAGGAACTCTCCACCTTGGTCCAACTAGAATGTGTGGAGGGTATGATGGGAGAGACACTCAGCCATGAGCAGCCACAAGGAAAATGCCAAGGTGGCGTCACTCTGGTGGCAAATTTAATAGATCCAATGCATCTAGGTGAAAGAATTTGCTAAGGTAAGGACTGAATGTAGTCCAACAATAACTCGATGGGGATGGGACTCGGACCAGGTCCAAGTGGATCAGCTCTAATAGGTGCTAGGCCTGGGAGACAGACTCAAGGTAGGTACAACAATTGCATCTTGCTTGTTGTTTAGTTGATGAAGGCAGTCTTTGAAGGATTTTGTAAGGAAGCCGCATTAAGACCAAGGACAGGTTGTTTTTCAAAGATTTTGGACACAGTTTCAATGCTCACATGGCATGTATGGCGGTGGAGCAAGTGCTGGTACTACAGAGAGAGCAGGCCAGTAACATACATGAATAGAATAGGAGAGAAAGGAGCAGGGGACACATGGTATTGATCATCCATGACAGAGGCACTGGACATAAAAGCACGAGTGTCACTAGCATTCACTGCGGCGGAATCAGCAGAGTGCTCAAGAGCAAGACCCATCCTGGGTATAAACTGAGGGCAA
>SZWC01021523.1:25794-45971 GCA_023375785.1 Penium margaritaceum | reverse complement strand
GACGGGTAGCCCGCCGCCTGTCGTCGCGCCGGTATCACCAGGGCCGCCTGCCTCAGGGATCTGCACGAGTATGGACACGGCCGAGTGGTCACAGTAAACTGTACAGGAACGGTACAAAGCACAACACCTAGACGTGCAGAATCAAAAGCCGGATGCTACGATTGGTCATATGCATGCATCCGGCATCAAGAGGTGAACACACAATACAAAAACATGCAAATCGGGCCCACGGCCAGTCCACCGATAAACTCCTGTGTGCTGCAGAAAAACTACAGGAGGTCCCAGGTAGCGTTAGGAGCTCTGGAACAGTCATCAATAGGCTCCATGATGGTAGTCCGCCACCAGATGACGCACGGGTACCTCCAGGGTCCGCATCAGGGATGTGCACGAGTATGGATGCGGCCGAGTGGTCAGAATAAACGGTACAGGTCGACAGGAACGTCACGAATCACAACACTCCCCCATGACCCGATGGTACGCATGTCCATACTTGTGCAGTACTGAGACGAATACAAAAACAAGTGCAACGACAAATGTGACACGGACACGGACAAACCCACACTCAACCACTCTCAGGCAAGGGGCGAAGTCCAACAGAACGAATGGCCACAGTGAACTTTCCGCGTGCAAGTGGCTTCGTCAAGAATTCAGCACACTACATGTCAGTGCCAACCCAAATGAGGGAGATCACGTGTCGCTCCACTGGATCACGCACGAAGTGGTGCTCAACCGCAATGTCCTTCGTGCGAGCATGAAAGACACCAGAGTTCTCCGTAATGAAAAGAGCACTCTGGTTGTCGCACCGAAGCACAATGGCAGGTATTGATTGTCCAAGCTCATTGAACAGGCACTACAGCCATACTGCCTCTACAGTCCCCGCACCTAGAGCAACGTACTCTGCCTCCGATGAGCTACGTGCAATGCAACCCTGCTTCCCGTTGTGCCAGGACACAGCGGTCCCACCGAGCAGGAACACGTAACCGGTGCGACTGCGTCCATCTGGGCTCCAGCCCCTGTCGCTATTAGTGTAGCCGTCAAGGACCACCGAACACTACCGGCGAAAGCAGAGTCCAAGGTACGGTGTGGAGACCACGTACCGCACCACTCGCAGAGCCGCTTGAAGGGCTCTAGCGCGTGGAGCCTGCAAAAACTGGGCAAGGAGGTTGACGGAAAATGCGATGTCAGGTCGTGTGGTAGTGGCTAGGTACATCAAAGATCCGATGAGATGGAGGTACAGGGTCACATCCACTGTCTCTCCCAAGTGTGTGGGATCGGCAACCTTCAGGGCATCCTGCCCGTCAGGCGTAAGAGGTGTGGAAGCTGTGGGCATTGCGTCGAGAAGGTCGCTGAAGCGCTTCCCCACAACACGTGCGTATCGGGCCTAATGCAGTAGTAGAGTGCAACGTCTGCAGGCTTGCACCATCTCCATGCCAAGATACACCGCAGCAGGACCAAGGTCCTTCATCCTATAGGCAGTCGTGAGGACATACTTGGCCTCCTTCACGGCCTCTAATGAAGGAGACGTGATTAGAAGGTCGTCGACACAGACCAGGATGGCGGTGAATCGCTCAGGCGTGCGTCAGATGAAGAGAGAGGGATCTGCCTCGCTCTGTACATATCCTGCTCGGGTCAGGGTGCCAGTGATCTCTTGGTTCCAACACCGAGGAGACTGCTGGAGGCCGTACAAGGACTTGGGCAAGCACCAGACCTTGTCACCGTCCTCAAAGCCGGGTGTCCAAGCCACAAAAATCTCCTCATCCAGAGAGCCATGGAGGAACGCATCGTTCATGTCCATCTGGTGTAGTTCCCAGTCATGCTGAGCCACTATACCGAACAAAGCTCGAGCTGCGGTCATGTGGCCGACAGGGGCAAAGGTGTCAGTGTAATTGATGTCCTCAATGTGAGAGTACCCCTTGACGACCAAGCGAGCCTTGTGGCGTTCCAGTGAGCCATCCGGCCTCACCTTCTTGCGAAAGACCCACTTGACCTGAATAGCCTTCCTCCCAGGTAGAAGGTCGACTAGCTCGTAAACCTCGTGCTCTTGGATGGCACGGAGCTCATCCTAGCAAGCACCACGCCACGCGTTAGCATCTTGTGATGAGAGAGCTTCCCTTAGTATACCGGGGTGAGGCGCCATAGAGGGAGAGTTCTGCGTGGCAAGAGCGCATGCCTTAGTGCTAGGTCTGTCGACCACAAGATCGGCTGCTACATCACAAGCAATATGAAACTCGTGAGTAATGAGGCCGTGCCCTACAGAACATGCTGGATGTACCTCTGCGTGCTCAGTGTGGACACTCAGGCCTAGGGCCTTTGTGCCGGGATCACCACTCACAATGCTGCGAGTAAAGCGCCTGGACGCATGACCAAAAACTCGTTGAGCTCCGGAGTCCAATGGTCGAAGGCGACCGCGCGGCTCACGGGAGTAACCCGGGCTCGAGGGGCGCACCTCCGGCTCAGGAACGGGAACAATCGTAGCTTGGGAGGACTGAGGCAAGGGAGCTGGTGATGCCGTGCTAGGAGATGCGGGTGTGGGAGACACAGGGCTCGGTGTGGCAGTAGGAGCCGGTGAGGCAGGTCCATGTACAGAGGCAGGGGTGCTGGCGCATCCAGGTACGGTTGTAAGAGTATGCGCAGGTACAGGATCATGGGTACTTGTGGGGCGTGAAGGGGCAAGAGTACAAGCCAGCAGTGCTGGAGAGATCTCTCGACCGACAGCGATGATCGCTGGGTCATCAAGTGCCGTAGAGGTGGAGGGAGCTCGAACAGAACCATCAGTCTGGCGATCAGTGCTTGCAGGCGTAGTCTCCACCATCCGTCGAGAAACCTCACATGTGGGAACATGTGTGACAAACAGCGATGTGATCGCAGTCAGATCACGGTAGGTGAGGGACTCAAAGAAGAGCGCGTCGCGGGACTCAACAATGCGACGATGAGTAGGCTCCCAAAAACGCCATGCCTTCGGCCGCGGAGAAACACCGACGAAGGCACACAAGCAACCCCACGGTGAGACTTAGGACCCCTGCTGGTCCTCAGTGTACCACACAGAAGCCAAGGATCCCCAGACGCGAGCGAGGTGCAATTCAGCACGGTGGCCGAACTAGAGCTCATACGGTGTGACGTGGTCCAGAAGAGGACCGTGTGGGAGGCGGTTCCAGACCCCAGTCATGTACGCAAAACCTTAAAAAATGAAGGACTCTGGAACACCGCACTCAGACCGCATAGCACGAACTGCATCCTCCATGGTGCGGTTCCAACGCTCAGAAACACTGTTCTGTTGAGGAGTAGCAAGAGGGTAGACTTGGTGAAAGATCCCATGCTTGGCGAAGAAGCTGTCCATCTCACCAAGAAACTCACCGCCACGATCCAAGCGAAAGGTGTGTAGCGTCTGGCGAGACCGACTCTCAGCCATTACTAGCCAGAGACAAACCGCGAGAGCGGCGTCACTCTTCTGGCGCAGGCTGTAGACCCACCGCATCCGGGTGAAGTCATCAGTCAGGGTCAGAATGTATTGACCCCGATCGGAAAGAGACTTGACAAGAAGGGGACCAAGAATGTCCGAATGGACTAACTCAAGAGGACAAAGTGCGCGTGAACGGGAGTCAGGGTCGGTGCAAAGATGCATCTTACCCTGAGCGAAAAAGAGGCAGTCGGTCTTGGGCGGCTTCTCGTGGGTCAAAGAAGCCACGTCAAGACCGAGGGTGGGCCGTGTTCGAATGAGCTTCGACACACTGTCGGAGCCTACATGACACATGCGGCGATTAAGCAATCGTTGGTGCTCAAGAGAAAGAACACCAGTGACAAAAACACAAGCAGAAGTGGAGGGGGAGCAAGGAGCACAAGTCCGAGAGACACGATACAGGTCATCAACGATAGAGGCACGAAGGACAATGCTGCGAGTGTCAAGAGAAGTCACAGTCGCGGACTTTGATGTGTGCTCCATAGAGAGTCCCATCAGTGTGCAAGCACGTACAGAAAGCAAACTGAGCTCAAGGTCTGGCACAAATAGCACCTCAGAAAGATACAGGGGGCCAGGCGGACCATCGAAATGGACGAGCCCAACACCTTGGACTGGCAAGGACTGACCAGAGCCTGTGCGTACAGGAAAAACGGATGCAATAGGTCCGAGAACAACAAAAACACTACGACGACAGGTCATGTGATGAGTGGCACCAAAGTCGATGATCCAAGTGCCACCAGGATCACGACTAGAGGACGTCACTGTACAACGAGCAACGGAACACTCGGCCTCAGACGGACGCTGGGCAGCAGGTGGGGAGGAACGACGAAGGGTACAAAGGTGAGACCCATGAATGCAATCCGTACAGTCAGGCCCATCGTCATCACATGGTGACTGTGCCCCCCCACACGAGTCATCCCGAGTCACAAAAACAGACGAACAGATAGTTTGTGAACCACCCGGCTGTGAAAATACACTCGCTCCTCCCTGAAAGCGAAGCGCCAAAAGGTGTTAGAGCTCGGCGATGGTGCTGTCACGTGGGTCTTGATTGCCTCTGGTCGCCGGTGGTGAAGCGGGAACTGCTGCGGTTGTGGTCGCCGCGCGCCCGGAGGGTCTGCTGCTGGACGTAGACCGTAGTGCGTGCGCAACTTAAAGCCCACGAGTAATTCGCGCCCAGTCAAGCGGCTGCTAGCACTCGGTGTAGCGATGGACGCATCCACAGTTGTAGCAGTGAACAGAGCATCCACTGCTACTGCTCGATGACGGCTGCTTCTGCGGCCGCTGATGGCCCGAGCCACGCCCCCGTAGCCCCTTCTTCCCCTGTGCTACTACCGCGACACCCTGTTTCTCAGTCAGTGTAATCGGGGCAGAAGGAGAGGAGGAGGACGAGACAAAGGATGGAGAAGAAGTCTGCTGGAAAAACGTCAGTGGTGATGCAACGACTGCTGCAACAGTGGAGGTCTCCCGATGGGCTACGACTGCCTCTCGGGCGGAAGTCACCTGGAGGAAAAGGTGGTGCGTCCAAGGATGAAGCTATAGTGAGGCTGAAAAAGGCTTGTTCATGGCATCGCTGTACTGCGTGAAGATATCTGTGTGCTTAAGGCGAACCCCGAGCATGATGGTGCGGAGTGCCCACAGCTGTGTGCCTCCTGAGGTCCCACGGTGCCTGTAAATGCGCATGGCGCGTCGCCAGTAGTCGGCTGCAAGCTCAGCAGGCCCCTGGCAAAGGGAGTGAAAGGCATGGATATGCGTGATGCGGGTGGCTTGCGTCTCTGCATCAAGTAGGGACAATGCTAGGCCCTAGCCCCCGCGTGGATCTGCGCCGGTGCCTGTGCCCGCCTCGCCAAGGAATGAGCGGAAGTCAACGACGGTCTCGCGCGACATGGCGTAGAGAAGTCTGCGCATCATCCTCGCTGTTGTCAGCACGTGAGCTTGGTCTGTAGTTTGATACGAACTGTTTTAGTAGGGCCACACGCCCTCTGAAGTGGCCCAGACCTGAAAGAGGATCTCCCACCAGTCAAAGCCGTCCTGGCTGACGTATCGTGGGGACGGCGTCTCGAAGTCCTTAGCTTGCCGCTCCGTAGGGAGAGCAACCATGGGCTGAGAAGGACGAGGGAAGGGAAAGACGCCGGGTAGAGGGAAGTCGCTGGGGTGGAGATCAGGCGACGATCGAAACTCCGGAAAGCGAGACGTGTGTGGAGGTTGAGAGCTCGTTTATAGCTGGCGGAGAAGATCTTGAAGCACACGATTCTCGCACTCAGGGGAGTCGTCCTCCATGCCTGGCATGTTTGGATCCTCATCCAAAGGGTCAAGAGGTGGCGGGTCGACTCCAGCTCCTGTCTCCGATGCTGGTGCTGTCTGCTGTGTAGAGGGTGCGACCCCGACCGCTCCCTCAGGATTTTGTCGTGGAATCGTGGAATGTCCTTGAAGAAGCTCAGTAAGTGTATGGATGGCGTTAGTCTACTCCCGTTGCAATCGACGGATCTCCACCTGCTGGCTTTGCAGGTCCTCAATGGCCTGCGAACGTGGGCTCATGACCCCTGAAGAGGAAGAAGAAGGATCCAGTACCCTCTTTCCCTTCTCGTTGGGCGGAGCCATGGTGCCGCTCATTATGGGCCGAGACATCAACGTGGGAAAATTGAAGAAACGTGAGCGTTTCTCGAGGAGTTGAAATGCTGGCAACTTTTGACCGTTCGACAAAAAAATTCACTAAGGCAAGTGCTGACATCAGCAGAAATTTGCTGATGTCAGCAAGGCTTGATGACATCAGCAAGTAAAAATGCTGATGTCAGCTTGCCCTCCCTTTTTTTTGTGTCTACCCTCGCGACTGTTGCGCGAGCTGGTGGTCGCTCCGCAGCAGCCGCGCGAGAGCTACGGAGCAGCTTCCGCTTGGCAACTGTTGCTGCTGCGTCGTCAGCTGCAGTAGCAGCCACACGGCTGCGTGCGAAGTAGACGCTTGGCCATTGCACGCATGGTTGTGGTAGTAGCTACGTGCTGCTACTGTTGCTGTTGCTTGCTACGACTGCTACACGCTGCTACAGGCACCGCGCCTTGCTACCGCTATTGCTACTACCGCTGCTGCTGCTGCACTGTTGCTATTGTCGCTGCTGCTGCGTTGATGCTGTTGCCACTGCTGCTGCGGTGCTGCTGTGCTGCTGTCGCCGCTGCTGCTGCTGTCGCCGATGCTGTTGCTGCTGTTGCTATGCTGTTTTCGCCGTACGCTATTGCCGCTGCTGCTGCTGCCGCTGCTGCCGTGCTGCTACTCTGCTGCACTGCTGCTACTGTTGCTCAATGCTGCTGGCGACTTCAGTCTCACGTGGTGATGGTGAGCGACGTCGACGCCGGTCTGCTGTCGTTGACGGGTCCCTGTGGATCTGCTGCAGCTGTGGCTCTCACTATTGCTTCTCTCCTCCGTCTCTGCTCCGCAGCTTGGTGAGAACTGTCTCACTGCTTTTGTACCATGAGAAGATGCGTGGAAGCTTCCTAGCGACACAGCTGCTGAGTAGGCGTCGGTGCCTGGTCAGATGGTGACAACAGTCACAAGTTGTGCACACATCTGCAAAGGTCTAGCTAGGAAACACAAGGCAAAGTGTCAGAATGCTTCAATAGCATTTGCAGAGAGAGATGAAAAATGACAGGTTTATGGCATAAGTACGTGCTGCGGCGCACGGCGGGTGTCGCACGCGGTAGTGCAAGATCCTTCCTAAAACCGGCCCAAAACCACTGTTTTAGCCGTAACTCTGCGCAGACATATCAGAAAGCTACGCCGCCTGAACCTAGACGTGCAAAATCAAAAGCTGGACGCTATGACTGGTCACATGCATGCATCCGGCATCAAGCGGTGGACACACAATACAAAAACATTCAAATCATGCCCATGGCCGGTCCAACGATAAACTCATCTGTGCTGTAGGAAAACTGTAGGAGGTCCCGGGTAGCGTAAGGAGCTCTGGAACGGCCGTCAGTCAGCTCCAGGATGGTAGTCTGTCACCAGATGACGTACCGGTGCCTGCAGGGTCCGCATCAGGGATCTGCAGGAGTATGGACACGGCCGAGTGGTCACAGTAAATTGTTCATGTCGATTGGAATGTCACAAATCACAACAAGCTCTACCAAACGACTGACAGCCCAAAATCCGGGCGTCGTCTGTTTTGCTTCAAATCTGGACCATACCATAATACGCACGCTCCAAACGCAGTCGTGCAGTCAAAATCAGCTAAAAAATTAGTCGTGAGGAGTTGTGGCTGCCTAAACCTCGGCAGCGTCTACGCTACCTCCGTGTAAAAACAATGTCAGAAAGTCATGAAACATGGACCTCAAGCATGACATAGCACAATGAACGCACCAATGCAGTCAAGCGCAGTGTTGGACATGTGCAGAGAGCAAAGGAAGTGACAATGCATGTCGACGCCAGGACTGCCGAGGAGGTCTGCCGATGTGGCTGAGCAAGACGGAGGGAGGAGGCTCCTGCAAACTACGTGTAGGCCTCAGCGCGCGTCGGCTCCACCGGACGACACTCCATCAGCGACATGTGTACTAACTGTGTGTGCGAAATATTGTGTCCAAGTGTGCTTTCACCCATCAATGTTCCAGTTTTCTTGACATCGCAAACGTACGATGAGAAGTGTCATGGCCTTTCGGTCTACTTATCGACACACTAAGACGTATTTGGATATATAAAGATGCATCTGGCATCTTCATCATTGATTCTTAAAGACCCCCGACTGCTCGGCGGACCTTCTCGATTCCGACCACTCACGCCGTGACTTCGCACACATCGCTCGAGAATCAACCCAACGACCTCGACTGTGCTTCATTCGTAATTCGACACTTGTATATATACATATGTTCGATCATTTTTACACATTTTATCGAAGTACACTCGTTGTCATCTGTGACATTTCTGTCAACCTGTATAGTTTACTATGACCACTGGGCCATGTCCATACTTGTGCAGATCCCTGATGCGGACCCAGGCGGTACCGGTGCGTCATCTGGTGGCGGACTACCAGCTTGGAGCTGACCGACGACCGTTCCAGAGCTCTGGACGCTACCCGGGACTTCCTGCAGTTTTTCTACAGCACGCAGGACTTTATCAGTGGACTGGCCGTGGGCCCGATTTGCATTTTTTTGCATTGTGTGTCCACCGTTCAATGCCGGATGCATGCATGTGAACAGACGTAGCGTCCGGCTTGTGATTTTGCATGTCTAGGTTCAGACGACGTAGCGTTCTGACATGTGTGCGCAGAGTTACGGCCAAAACAGTGGTTTTGGGCCGGTCTTAGGACAGAACTTGCACTGCCGCGTGCGACATCCGCCGTGCGCCGCGGCAGGAACTTATGCCATAGACCTTTCATTTCTCATTCCTCTGTGCAAATGCTATTGAAGCATTCAGACACTTTGCCTTGTGTCCCCTAGCCAAACTCTTGCCGTTGCGTGCACGACCTGTGATTGTCGTCACCGTCTGATCATGCACTGATGCCTGGTCAACGGGAGTGTTGCTAGGAAGCTTCTTTGCATCTTCTTATGGTATCAGAGCAGTGAGAGAGTTCTCACTAAGCTGTGTAGTAGAGACACAGCTGAGCAGCAACAGTGAGGGTCACCGTTGCAGCAGATGTACTAGGGCCCGTCGGAGTCAACCGGTCGTCGTCGACGCAGTCCACACCCGTCACGTGAGACCGTACGAGTGGCGTTGCCACCGTGCCAGCAGCAGCATAGCAACAGAGCAGCAGCAGTAGCAGCGGCAGCAGCAGCACCATAGCAGCAGCTACAGTAGCACGTGGCTCCTGTAGTGAGTGCAGCCGCTGTCTGTAGCTGCAGCGGCGGCCGCGGCAGCAGCAGCGAGCTGCGACAGGAGTAGAGCAGCAGTAGTAACAGCGGCGAAGCAGCAGCAGCGGTAGCCGCAACGGCAGCAGCAGAGTAGCAGGAGAGTAGTAGCAGCTGCAGTGCAGCAACAGTAGCAGTAGTGGCAACGCGCAGCGGCGGTAGCGAGCAGCAGCCGTAGCACGCAGCACCTGTAGCGGCATTGTGCAGCCGCTACTGCCACTGCTGCGCACGTAGCCACGCCGCTATTGCTACAGCTGATAGCACAGCTGGAGCAACAGCTGAGCGACAATTGTTGCGTAGCCTTCGCGCAGCTTCCGCACAGCCGCCACGGAGCGGTTGTACGCTCACGCAGAACCACGAGAGAGAAAAAAAAGGGGGGGAGTCGAGCCGACATCAGCATTTTTGCCTGCTGACGTCATCAGGTCGTGCTGACGTCAGCAATCACCTGCTGACGTCAGCAATCACTTGCTGACGTCACCACCATACTTAGCCAAATTTTTGGCCGGACAATAAAAAATTGCCAGCGTCTCAACGCCTCAAGAAACGCTAACGCTTTTGAAATCCGACAAAATTGACCTGTCGACCCATACTGGGAGGCGGCATGGACTCGTCGGAAAACAAGGAGAAGGCGACAGGTGATCCCTCCTCCTCCTCTTCTGGGATCCTCAGCCCACGCTTGCAGGCCATTGAGGACCTACGGAGCCAGTAGGTTGAGATGCGTCGCCTCCAACAGGAGCAGACTGATGCCATGCGTACGCTGACGGAGCTTTTGCATGGCCAGTCCACATTCTCACGGCAGGTTTCCGAGGGAGCTGCCGGTGTCACGATCTCTACACAGTAGTCGGCTCAGGCACCCGTTACAGGAGCTCGACCTGACCCACCACCTCCTGACCTCCTGGATGATGAGCCATTCATGCCAGGCATGCCAGATGGCTCTCCGGATCATGAGATTCGAGTTCTTCAGGAGCGCCTCCGTCAGCTACAGACCGGCACCAGAATCTGGATCCCTACGGTGTGATCGTCACCCGACTATCCCAGTGACTATCCCCTTCCAGGATTCTTCCCGGTCTCTCGTCCTCCTCGTCCTGCGGTTGCTCTTCCCATGGAGCGGCAACCCAAGGACTTTGAGATACCACCTCCACGGTACATCACCGAGGACGGCTTTGACTGCTGGGAGATGCTTTTTCAGGTCTGGGCTACTTCAAAGGGTGTATGGCCCTACTACCATAGCCCGTATCAGCCTATAGATCCAGCACAGGTGCTGACAGTAGCCAAGGCGATGCGCGGACTCCTGTACGCCATGCCACGCGAGACCGTCGTTGAGTTCTGCCCCTTCCTTGTACAGCCCGACACAGGCACGGGCGCCGACCCACGTGGGGGTTGGGATCTGGCCTTATCCCTGTTGGCTGCAGAGACGCACGCCACCCGTGCAGCACACATTCGTCCCTTTCACTCTCTCCGTCAGGGGCCTTCAGAGCCTGCAGTTGATTACTGGCGACGCGCCATGCGCATCTACATGCGCCTTGGGACCTCCGAAGGCACACAGTTGTGGGCGCTCCGTACGATGATGCTCGGAGTTCGCCTTGAGTATACTAACATCTGTACACGGTACAACGACGCTATCCTCGAGCCCTTTTCAGTCACTTTGCAGCTTCTCCCTTGGGCACATCGGCTCTTCCTCCTGGTGACTTCAGCCCGCGAGGCAGCCGTGGCCCATCAGGAGACTTCCTTCGCTGCAGCAGTCGTCGCATCACCACCATCATCATTCGTGCAGTCTCCTTCCTTATCCTCCATCACGTCCTTGTCTTCCTCCTCTTCTTCGGCCCCATCCACACCCACTCAGACACAGGGTGTTGGAGCAACAACTCAGGGGAAGAAGAGGAAGGGGAAGCTGGGACCAGGCCAGCAGCAGTCACAGCAGCAGTCGCCCTCCAGTGGTAGCAGTGGACGTTCCGTTCACTGCTACAACTGTGGAGGCACCCATCACTATACCGTGTGCCAGCAGTCGCTCGACTGGGTGCGGATTACTCGTGGGCTCCAGGCTGCACACGCCCTCCGTTCTACGCCCAGCACGTCATCATCAGGACGCGTTGCGGCCACGATTGCAGCTGTTCCTGCTTCTCCACCGGCGAGTAACAGCGACCCGGAACCACGCAACCGCACCATCGCCGAGCTGCGACACTTTCTGGCGCTCCGCTTTCAGGGAGGTACGAGTGTGTTGACACAGCCAAGTGATTCACAGACTGTTGGTTAGTCTGCTCTTGTGGCTCGGGATGACTCATGCCGGGGGGCACAGTCGGCATGTGATGATGATGGACTTGATTGTATAGATTGGATTCATGAGTCGCACCTTTGTGCCCTTCGTCGTTTCTCCCCACCATCTGCCCAGCGTCCGTCTGAAGCCGAGTGTTCCATTGCCCGTTGTATAGTGACGTCCTCCACTCGTGATTCAGGTGGCACTTGGATCATCGATTCAGGTGCCACTCATCACATGACGTGCCGTCGTACTGACTTCATTGTTCTCGGCCCTGTTGCATCTGTTCGTTCCGTCTACACAGGCTCTGGTCAGTCCTTGCCAGTCCAGGGTGTTGGGGTCGTGCGTTTCGATGGTCCGTTTCGCCCCTTGTATCTCTCCCAGGTGCTTTTTGTGCCTGACCTTGAGCTCAGTTTGCTTTCTGTACGTGCTTGCACACTGATGGGACTCTCTGTGGAGCACACTCCCGAGTCCGCGACTGTGACTGCCATTGACACTTGCAGCGTGGTTCTGCGTGCCTCTATTGTGGATGGCCTGTACCGTGTCTCCCGGACTTCTGGTCCTTGCTCCCCTTTCCCTTCCGCTCGTGTTTTTGTCACTGGTGTCTTGTCTCCTGAGCACCAGCGATTGTTTCATCGCCGTTTGTGTCATGTGGGCTCCTACACTTTGTCGAAGCTCATTCGGACACAACCCGCTCTCCGTCTTGATGCGGCCTCTTTTGAGAAGCCACCTAAGACCGACTGTCTCTTCTGCGCCCAGGGTAAGATGCATCGCTGCACCTACCTTGAATCTCGTTCTCGCGCATTTTGCCCTCTCGAATTAGTACATTCGGACCCTCTTGGTCCTCTTCCTGTCGAGTCTTTGTCCCTAGGGGTCAATACGTCCTGACTCTGACTGATGACTTCACCTGGTTGCGGTGGGTCTACAGCCTGCGCCAGAAGAGTGACGCCACTCTTGCGGTTCGCATGTGGCTACTGATGGCTGAGTGTCAGTCCCGCCACACACCGCACACCTTCCGCTCGGATCGTGGCGGCGAGTTCCTAGGCGAGATGGATATCTTCTTCGCTGAGCACGGGATTTTTCACCAGGTCTCCGCTCCTGCTACTCCTCAGCAAAACGGTGTTTTTGAGCGTTGGAACCGCACCATGGAGGATGCGGTTCGCGATACGCGGTTTGAGTGCAGTCTCCCAGAGTCCTTCGCTTTTTAGGGCTTTGCTTACATGACTTGGGTCTGGAACCGCCTCCCGCACGGTCCACTTCGGACCACGTTACACCATATGAGCTTTGGTTCGGCCACCATGCTGACCTTCGTCTCGCTTGCGTCTGGGGGTCCTTGGCTTCCGTGTGGTACACCGAGGACCAGAAAGGGTCCAATGTCTCACCGCAGGGTCGCTTGTATGCCTTTGTAGGCATCTCCCCGCGATCGAATCCCTGGCGTTTTTGGGACCCTACCCGCCGTCGCATTGTTGAGTCACGCGACACGCTCTTCTTTGGGTCCCTCACCTACCGTGATCTCACGTCGATTACGTCGCTATTTGTCACGCACATCCCTACGTGTGAGGTTTCTCGCCGGATGGAGGAGTCTTTGCCTACGACCAACCCTCCCAAGGCTGATGTGTCCGTTCGAGCTCCCTCCACTTTACGGTCTCCGGCTCTTGATGACCCAGCAATCATCGCTGTCGGCCCAGAGACCTCTCTAGCACCACTGGCTTCTACCCTGGTTCCCTCGCCTCCCTCAGGTACCCATGATCCTACACCTGTGTATACTCCTGTGTCCACTGGCACTCCTGCCTCTATGTGTGGCCTTGCCTCACCTGCACCTACTGTCACACCGAGTCTCGTGTCTCCCACACACACATCACCTCGCACGACATCACCAGCTCCCTTGCCTCAGCCCTCCCCGGCAGTGATTGTGCATGTTCCTCAGCCTGAGGTGCGCCCCTTGAGCCCAGGTTACTCCCGTGAGCCTGGCGGTCGTCTTTGACCATTGGACTCTAGAGCTCAGCGAGCGTCTGGCCCTGCACCCAGGCGCTCCACTCGTAGCGTCGCGAGTGGTGACCCCGGCACAAATGCCCTAGGCTTGAGTGTCCGCACTAAGCACACAAAGGTACACCTGGCGTGTCCCGTAGGGCACGATCTCGTCACTCGCGAGTTCCACATTGCTTGTGATGCAGCAGCCAATCTTGTGGTCGTCACCTAGCACTGAGGCTTGTGTTCTTACCACGCAGAGCTCTCCCTCTTTGGCGCCTGACCTGGGCACATTGAGGGAAGCCCTCTGAGCACAAGATGCTGACGCTTGGCGTGCTGCCTGCGAGGACGAGCTTCGCGCCATCCGAGAGCACGGAGTTTACGAGCTAGTCGACCTTCAACCTGGGAGGAAGGCTATTCAGGTCAAGTGGGTCTTTTGCAAGAAAGTGAAGCCAGATGGCTCACTGGAACGCCACAAGGCTCGCTTGGTCGTCAAGGGGTACTCTTTGATTGAGCGCATCGATTACACAGACACCTTCGTCCCTGTCGGCCGCATGACCTCAGCTCAAGCTCTGTTTTGTAGTGGCTCTGCATGACTGGGTACTACACCAGATGGATGTGAACAATGCGTTCCTCCATGGCTCTCTGGATGAGGAGATCTACGTGGCTCAGCCACCCGGATTTGAGGACGGCGACAAGGTCTGGCGCTTGCGCAAGTCCTTGTATAGCCTCAAGCAGTCTCCTCGGTGTTGGAACGAGGAGATCACTGGCAGTCTGACTCGTGCGGGATATGTACAGAGCGAGGCAGATCCCTCTCTCTTCATCCGCCGGACGCCTGTGCGGTTCACCGCCGTCCTGGTCTATGTCGACAACCTTCTGATCGCGTCTCCTTCATTGGAGGCCGTGAAAAGGCCAAGGCCATCCTCCAGACTGCCTATAGGATGAAGGACCTTGGTCCTGCATCGGTGTTTCTTGGCATGGAGATCATACGAGACCGCAGACGTCGTACTCTAATGCTACTGCACCAGGCCCGATACGCACGTGTTGTGGTGCAGGGCTTGAGCGACCTCCTCCGCACCGTGCCCGCTGCTTCCACACCTCTCACACCCAACGGTCAGGATGCCATGAAGGTGGACGATCCCACACACCTGGGGGAGACAGTGGATGTGACCTTGTACCTCGATCTCATCGGATATCTGATGTACCTGGCCACTACCACACGTCCGGACATCGCATTCGCCGTCAACATCCTTGCTTAGTTTTCGCAGGCTCCACGTCCTAGAGCCCTTCATGCGGCTGTGCGAGTGGTGCGGTACGTGGTCTCCACACCGTACCTCAGACTCTGCTTTCACCGGCAGTGTTTGGTGGTACTCGACAGCTATACTGACAGCGAGTGAGCCTAGAGCACAGACGGACGCAGTCGCACCAGTTACGTGTTGTTGCTCGGTGGTACCGCTGTGTCCTGGCGTAGCGGGAAGCAGGGCTGCATTGCACGTAACTCATCGGAGGCAGAGTATGTCGCTCTGGGTGCAGGGGCTGCTGAGGCGATATGGCTGCAGCGCCTGTTCCTTGAGCTGGGTCAGTCAGCACCCGCCATTGTGCTTCGTTGCGACAACCAGGGTGCTCTTGCCATTGCGAAGAACTCTGGTGTCTTCCATGCTCACACGAAGCACATTACAGTGGAGCATCACTTTGTGCAGGACCTGGTGGAGTGACACGTGATCTCCGTCATTTGGGTTGGCACTGACATGCAGCGTGGTGACTTCTTGACCAAGGCACTAGCACACGGAAAGTTCCTGGTGGCCATTTGTTCTGTCGGACTTCGCCCCTTGCCTGAGAGTGGTTGAGTGTGAGGTGTTGTGGTGGCCATTCGTTCTGACGTTGCACGCGTTGTCCTCGTTTCAGTGCTGCACGTGTATGGATATACGTACCATCACGTCATGGGGGAGTGTTGTGATTTGTGACGTTTCTGTCGACCTGTACAGTATTACTGTGACCACTCGGTCGTGTCCATACTAGTGCAGATCCCTGATGCGGACCCAGGCGGTACCAGTGCGTCATCTGGTGGTGGACTGCCAGCTTGGAGCTGACCGGCGATCGTTCTAGAGCTCTGGACGCTACCCGGGACTTCCGACAGTTTTTCTGCAGTACGCAGGACTTTATCGGTGGACTGGCCGTGGGCCCGATTTGCATGCTTTTGCATTGTGTGTCCACCGTTCAATGCCGGATTCATGCATGTGACCAGTCGTAGCGTCTGGCTTGTGATTTTGTACGTCTAGGTTCAGACGGCGTAGCGTTTTGACATGTATGCGAAGAGTTACGGCCAAAACCGTGGTTTTGGGCCGGCTTTAGGACAGATCTTGCACTACCGCGTACGACACCCTCCGTGCGCTGCGGCAGGTACTTATGCCATGGACCTGTCATTTGTCATTCCTCTCTGCAAATGCTATTGAAGCATTCAGACACTTTGCCTTGTGTCCCCTAGCCAAACTCTTGCCGTTGCGTGCACGACCTGTGACTGTCGTCACCGTCTGATCATGCATTGACGCCNTACGGCCAAAACCGTGGTTTTGGGCCGGCTTTAGGACAGATCTTGCACTACCGCGTACGACACCCTCCGTGCGCTGCGGCAGGTACTTATGCCATGGACCTGTCATTTGTCATTCCTCTCTGCAAATGCTATTGAAGCATTCAGACACTTTGCCTTGTGTCCCCTAGCCAAACTCTTGCCGTTGCGTGCACGACCTGTGACTGTCGTCACCGTCTGATCATGCATTGACGCCTCGTCAACGGGAGTGTTGCTAGGAAGCTTCTTTGCATCTTCTCACTTACCACTAATTATAAACTGTTCAAGTGTCTCAAGTTCTAAATCTCGTTTGCCTCTCAACTTCTACGTGTTCACCATCTATGCTCCATTCGGAGCAACACATTCCACTTGGTGTCACACCCCAAACACGATGTCACATGCATTGATGAACTCGAGCACCGAAGACTTATAGTGTGCCCGATTGTTGTTTCTCTTATGTTATGGTTGAAGAGTTTGGGCACTTGTCTGAAGTTTTTTTATTACAAATGACAACTTTTCTAATGGTACCAGTTCTTGAAATCTTCGTTTCCCCCAAAACTTCTACTCATGTACCATCTAAGTTCCGTAAGATGGAAGTCAGCATCACACGTTGGCTTCTGTTTTGAGAGATTTTCTTTCTGGAAACAATTGACAGAAAGAAGGTCATTTGATTGAATACAATACCTTTGTTGTAACTCATCGCGGCCCTGATGGTATCGTTCGTCCATGGGTGCCTGTCCTCTTGGAGTTCGACTTCTGCCATTTCCTACTACTGCTGTATGGCCGAAGAGAGAGGTCATTTTGTTCGTTTGGCCATGTTTTTGAGGATCCTTTGAAAACTGGCCGTTGCTCGGAGTCGGCATCCATATTGGCCATAAAGTGTTGCTCGTTATCAGATTTGGCCATAATTGACTTCACTTCGCAGCTTCCCTTATAGTTCTAGCCATGTTCAAGCGCGCGTCGGCTCCTCCTTTCAAATGTGGCCATGAGGACGCCGACAGAAAAAGGATCGCGAGAGCGACCAATATTGACAATCGAAGCCCAGAAACCACTCGCTGATCTTCTAAAGCACTTCTCATCATTCAAATGTGCAAAGATGGACATGAAAGGGAAAAAGTTACTCCACAAGCATGCTCCAACGAATAAAGAAGTAGAATCAGAATGATGAAAGATGAGACTATAGCGATAATTTTTCCGTACATAAAAGCATCTTATAACGTAGAGTAAGCGAGTCAAATCGAAATATAATCAGCCATAAACAACCTTAATTTCTGTGGATTCTTTATACACGCGAGAAATAAACGTACGTACCCAATGATCAAATGATTTCAAATTTTTATAATTAAGCATTTTTAAGCTTTAAATAAGAATAAAATAATTTATTCAATAATATTTTTATTATATTTCTATATGATTGTAAATGGTTTTAATTTCAAACGGACAAAGTGTACATTGATTTCTAAACATCACTTCAGTTTGGTTGGAGAGATGTCAAATTTAATTTTGAATTTATGTAGTATAGTTGTCCCTCAAATAGAAAAGTTATGTTAATGTATTAAAATTATCAATTTTTATGTTGAATCTATAGTTTAAACTAGTTTGTTTGTTTTAGAGATTGAGGTTCTTAATTTCATAACCGATTCAAGGGTGATTAATTACATTTAAATTTGACTCACCTACTATAGGTTATAAGATGATTTTATGTACGGCAAAGTTATCGTTATAGTTTCATCTTCTTTCATCATTGATATTCTACTTCTTTATTCTTCGGAGCGTGCTTGTGGAGTAACGTTTTCCCTTTCATGTCCATCTTTGTACATTTCAATGATGAGAAGTGCTTTAGGAGATCACCGAGTGGTTTCTGGGCTTCGTTTGTCAATATCGGTCGCTCTCGCGATCCTTTTTCCGTCGGCCGTCTTCATGGCCACATTTGAAAGGAGGAGCCGGCGCGCGCTTGAATATGGCTAGAACTGTAAGGGAGGGCGCGGAGCGCAGTCAACTATGGCCAAATCTGATAACGAGCTACACTTTATGGCCAATATGGATGACGACTCCGAGCCGCGGCCAGTTTTCGGAGGATCCTCAAAAACATGGCCAAACGAGAAAAATGACCGAAGAGAGATGCTGCGCCAGAGCTCCTTCAGTGATATCCGACTGTCTCCCCTCTTCTCCAAGGAGTCCGTCGAGCCTACGCCACAGGCGTGGCGTAGATCAGCCTTCCCGTCTCAGGCTAGCCTTACCTGCTGCTGCCGCTGGCCCATGCTGCGCTCAAGGAATTTCTCTCAGACGCTCGACACATTCATGGCGCTACCCGTGCAGCCGCTCACACCGCCGCGGCCGCCGCTGCAGCGCGTACCGAACGTGCCCCGCTGCGCCTCGAGAAAATGCTGCTCCTCAAAGGAAGCCTGCGCAGACCAGCCTCCTCCACAGGCATTGCGTTCCCGGTCAAGTAGAGGCTTGGGTCAGCCTCCACGGCCCCTCCGCACTCCCTCTCTGTCCGCCCAAGGCGGCGTCGGCGGCGCCGCTGGTCCCTGCTCCGTCGGTTCACCGCGAGGCACATCGCAACTCCTGCGCATGCGGAATTGCATCGCGTGCTCTGGCAGGTGTACCGGCGGCCACGTGGGCTCGAGTAGTGGAAGGGGTCTGGGAAGAGATGCGGGTCGTGATCAGGCAGCAGCAGGAGCCATGGAGACACGTGGATTCCGTTCCACATTTTATTACACCTCTGGCTGGAGTACAGGTTCCATGCGAGCAGTAGCAGCGGCAGCAGCAGGGGGCTCAGCGTACGACTACGAAGGGGCGGCGTGGCAGGAGGAGTTTGAGGCGGATGACGACAAATTTGTTGAGCTGCGGGAGGAGCATCCGGCCTTTGGGCCTGAGGTGGGTCAGTGAATGTGGGATAAAAAATTCTTGAACGCAAAGCAAAGCGTTGAGCTGCCGGAGGAGCAACCATCCTACGGACCCGAGGTGCGGCTGTAAATGTGCTCAGCTAGAATGCTTGAAAAATTCGGTGTCTTTGGTGTGCTTGGTGTGGCTGGTGTGGGTGGTGTGCTTTGTGTGCTTGATGTGCCTAATGTGCTTGATGTGCATGATATACTTAGGCGTGCTTGATTCTAGGCGATGAGCTTGCTTTAATTCGAACACATTTTTTCTGAGTGAGAGCACCACTGGAGACGCCTCGTCTCATCACTCCAACTCGTGTTGCTTGCGTGTTTCCAATTTGCATCTCCAGGTTCACAGCAACTGCTCGCAGGTAGAGCTTGTTGAAAGCGCTGTTTTCTTTCACAAATTTCTTTGTCAGAATTCATCGTTGACGTTGCAATGAAGGTATGCATTCATAAATACAACAATTGAGCACTGTAGTGATGACTGTCCTCACCGTAGCAGGATCGTGGTACGGTTTCCTGCTGTTTTATTGTGCTCTGAAGAGCAGTCGCTAACTCTCTGAGATGTTAAACAAGAATGGCCTGTATTCGGAATGCTATGTCGCACTAAGAACACTGTGTTTGCTTGCTGTGCGTGTCTGTAAGCATACAATCGGCTGTGTCATGCTCTGTACTGGGGCCATGGTGATGCTGATGGCCTCATGTCCTGGCATGCTATGGCTATGCATGTCGCATGACTCCATGTGGGCGTTTGTGTTGGCTTTTGGGTTGGGTGTAGTGAAGACAGCGCAATTGATGAATCGATGTGTTGTGTGGGCCCAACATGGCGGGCCTCGGACGTGCGTGTGCGTGTCGGGACATGCTCTGGCTCTGCATGACTTGATGTGGGCTCTTGCGTTGACTTGTGGGTCGGGTGAAGAGAAGACGTCGCGGTGGATGTGGTGTGGGGCCGACGTGGCGGACGTGTGAACGTGCATGGGCTGCGCGCGTTGCAACGGCAACTGGGTGGTGCGTTGGCGGATGGATGGACTCAACTCATGGACACAACCCTTCGCATATCTACACATAGGCGTTGCTTCTTGTGGGGTTCACCTCAGACGACGAAAAAAAGGTCATCTCCAAGCCCCCCCCCCCCTCCCCCCCTTCCCTTTCTGCTCTTCTCCCGTTTCACATGGCACTTGGCACATGTCATGCATCTCAAGCCTCTGAGGGAGCCCATTC
>SZWC01021520.1:7764-29677 GCA_023375785.1 Penium margaritaceum | reverse complement strand
ATCCAAGTGACTTTTACTTCTTTTGATCATAACACGAGTCAGCCATGGTCAGAGTGTCCAATCACAGTGCAGATGTTATAGGCATGATCTTGCAGGTATAAACAAGGTAGAATAATGGTGGCTCGGTGTGGCTATTGTGCACAATGCCTTGACAAAGTTGGCATGTGCCACTGACCATGACCACAAATGTATCCAAGTGACGTCTACTTCTATTCATCATAACACGAGTCAGCCACAGTCAGAGTGTCCAGTCACAGTGCAGATGTACTAGGCATGATCTTACAGGTGCAAAAAAGGTAGAATACTGGTGGCTCGGTGTGGCTATTGTGCGCAATGCCTTGACAAAGTTGGCATGTGCCACTGACCATGACCACAAATGTTTACCAAGTTACTTTTAACTTCTACGAATCGTAACACGAGTCAGCCACGGTCATAGTGTCTTATCACACTGCAGATATACTGGGCATGACCTTGCAGGTATAAACAAGGTAGAATACTGGTGGCTTGGTGTGGCTATTGTGTGCAATGCCTTGACAACGTTGGCATGTGCCACTGACCATGACCACAAATGTATCCAAGTGACTTTTACTTCTATTGATCATAACACGAGTCAGGCATGGTCAGAGTGTCCAATCACAGTGCAGATGTACTAGACATGATCTTACAGGTACAAACAAGGTAGAATACTGGTGGCTCGGTGTGGCTGTTTTGCGCAATGCCTTAACAAAGTTGGCATGTGCCACTGACCATGACCACAAAGTTTACCAAGTAACTCTAACTACTACGAGTTGTAACACGAGTCAGTCACGGTCAGAGTGCCCAATCACAGTGCATATGTACTAGGCATGATCTTGCAGGTACAAATAAGGTAGAATACTGGTTGCCCGGTGTAGCTATTGTGCGCAATGCCTTGACAAAATTGGCATGTGCCACTGACCATGACCACAAATGCATCCAAGTGACTTTTACTTCTTTTGATCATAACACGAGTCAGCCATGGTCAGAGTGTCCAATCACAGTGCAGATGTTATAGGCATGATCTTGCAGGTATAAACAAGGTAGAATAATGGTGGCTGGGTGTGGCTATTGTGCACAATGCCTTGACAAAGTTGGCATGTGCCACTGACCATGACCACAAATGTATCCAAGTGACTTTTACTTCTATTCATCATAACACGAGTCAGCCACAGTCAGAGCGTCCAGTCACAGTGCAGATGTACTAGGCATGGCCTTACAGGTGCAAAAAAGGTAGAATACTGGTGGCTCGGTGTGGCTATTGTGCGCAATGCCTTGACAAAGTTGGCATGTGCCACTGACCATGACCACAAATGTTTACCAAGTGACTTTTAACTTCTACGAATCGTAACACGAGTCAGCCACGGTCAGAGTGTCTCATCACACTGCAGATATTCTGGGCATGACCTTGCAGGTATAAACAAGGTAGAATACTGGTGGCTCGGTATGGATATTGTGTGCAATGCCTTGACAACGTTGGCATGTGCCACTGACCATGACCACAAATGTATCCAAGTGACTTTTACTTCTATTGATCATAACACGAGTCAGCCATGGTCAGAGTGTCCAATCACAGTGCAGATGTTATAGGCATGATCTTGCAGGTATAAAAAGGTATAATAATGGTGGCTCGGTGTGGCTACTGTGCACAATGCCTTGACAAAGCTGGCATGTGCCACTGACCATGACCACAAATGAATCCAAGTGACTCTTACTTCTATTGATCATGACACGAGTCAGCCACAGTCAGAGTGTCTAGTCACAGTGCAGATGTACTAGGAATGATCTTACAGGTGCAAACAAGGTAGAATACTGGTGGCTCGGTGTGGCTATTGTGCGCAATGCCTTGACAAAGTTGGCATGTGCCACTGACCATGACCACAAATGTTTACCAAGTGACTTTTAACTTCTACGAATCGTAACACGAGTCAGCCACGGTATGAGTGTCCATTCACAGCGTACATCTAATAAGCATGACATTGCAGGTATAAAAAAGGTGAAAACCGGTGGCTTGGCACGGCTATTGTGCGCAATGCCTTGACAAAGTTGGAATGTGCCACTGACCATGACCACAAAGTTTACAAAGTACCTTAAACGACTATGAATCATAACACGAGTCAGCCACCGTCAGAGTGTCCAATCACAGTGCAGATGTACTAGGCATGATCTTGCAGGTACAAACAAGGTAAAATACTGATAGCTTGGTGTGGCTATTGTGTGCAATGCCTTGACAAAGTTGGCATGTGCCACTGACCATGACCACAAATGAATCCAAGTGACTTTTACTTCTATTGATCATAACATGAGTCAGCCACGGTCAGAGTATCCAATCACAGTGCAGATATACTGGGCATGACCTTAGACGTATAAACAATGTAGAATGCTGGTGGCTCGGTGTGGCTATTGTGCGCAATGCCTTGACAAAGTTGGCATGTGCCACTGACCATGACCACAACGTTTACCTAGACTTTAACATCTACGAATCGTAACACAAGCCAGCCACGTTCAGAGTGTCCAATCATAGTGTAGATGTATTAGGCATGATCTTGCAGGTGCAAACAAGGTAAAATACTGGTGGCTTGGTGTGGCTATTGTGCGCAATGCCTTGACAAAGTTGGCATGTGCCACTGACCATGACCAGAAATGTATCCAAGTGAATTCTACTTCTATTGATCATAACAGGAGTCAGCTACGGTCAGAGTGTCCAATCACAGTGCAGATGTACTAGGCATGATCTTGCAGGTACAAACAAGGTAGAAAATTGGTGGCTCAGTGTGGCTATTGTGCGCAATGCCTTGACAAAGTTGGCATGTGCCACTCACCATGACCACAAATGTATCCAAGTGACTTTTACTTCTATTGATCATAACACAAGTCAGCCACGGTCAGAGTGTCAAATCATAGTGCAGATAAACTAGGCATGATCTTACAGGTATGAACAAGGTAGAATACTGGTGGCTCGGTGTGGCTATTGTGCGCAATGCCTTGACAAAGTTGGCATGTGCCACTCACCATGACCACAAATGTATCCAAGTGACTTTTACTTCTATTGATCATAACACAAGTCAGCCACGGTCAGAGTGTCAAATCATAGTGCAGATAAACTAGGCATGATCTTACAGGTATGAACAAGGTAGAATACTGGTGGCTCGGTGTGGCTATTGTGTGCAATGCCTTGAAATAGTTGGCATGTGCCACTGACCATGACCACAAACTTTACCAAGTACCTTAAACTGCTATAAATCATAACATGAGTTAGCCACTATCAGAGTGTCCAATCACAGCGTACATCTACTATGCATGACCTTGCAGGTATTGACAGGGTAAAAAACCAGTATCTTGGTACGGCTATTGTGCGCAATGCCTTGACAAAGTTGGCATGTGCCACTGACCATGACCATAAAGTTTACCAAGTACCTTAAACGGCTATTAATCATAACACGAGTCAGCCACGGTCAGAGTGTCCAATCACAGTGCAGATATACTGTGCATGACCTTACAGGTATAAACAAGGTAGAATACTGGTGGCTCGGTGTGGCTATTGTGGGCAATGCCTTGACAAAGTTGGCATGTGCCACTGACTATGACCACAAATGTATCCAAGTGACTTTCACTTCAATTGATCATAACACGAGTCAGCCACGGTCAAAGTGTCCAATCACAGTGCAAACGTACTAGGCATGATCTTGCAAGTTCAAACAAGGTAGAATACTGGTGGCTTGGCGTGGCTATTGTGTGAAATGCCTTGACAAAGTTGGAATGTGCCACTGACCATGACCACAACGTTTACCAAGTGACTTTAACTTCTACGAATCGTAACAGGAGTCAGCCACGGTCAGACTTCCCAATGAGAGTGCAAATGTACTAGGCATGACCTTGCAGGTGCAAACAAGGTAGAATACTGGTGACTCGGTGTGGCTATTGTGCGCAATGCCTTGACAAAGGTGGCATGTGCCACTGACCATGACCACAAAGGTTACCAAGTGACTTTAACTTCTACGAATCATAACACGAGTCAGCCACGATCAGAGTGTCCAATCACAGTGCAGATTTACTAGGCATGATCTTGCAGGTGCAAACAAGGTACAATCCTGGTGGCTCAGTGTGGCTATTGTGCGCAATGCCTTGACAAAGTTGGCATATGCCACTGACCATGACCACAAATGTATCCAAGTGACTTTTACTTCTATTGATCATAAAACGCGTCAGCCATGGTCAGAGTGTCCATTCACAGTGAACATCTACAATGAATGACCTTGTAGGTATAAACAAGGTAAAAAACCGGTGCCTTGGCACGGCTATTGTGCGCAATGCCTTGACAAAGTTGGCATGTGCCACTGACCATGACCACAAAGTTTACCAAGTATGAATCATAACACGAGTCAGCCAGGGTCAGAGTGTCCAGTAACAGTGCATATATACTGGGCTTGACCTTGCAGGTATAAACAAGGTAGAATAATGGTGGCTCGGTGTGGCTATTGTGCACAATGCCTTGACAAAGTTGGCATCTGCCAATGACCATGACCACATATGTATCCAAGTGACTTTTACTTCTATTGATCATGACACGAGTCAGCCACGGTCAGAGTGTCCAGTCACAGTGCAGATGTACTAGGCATGATCTTACAGGTGCAAACAAGGTACAATACTAGTGGATCGGTGTGGCTATTGTGCGCAATGCCTTGACAAAGTTGGCATCTGCCGCTGACCATGACCACAAATGTTTACCAAGTGACTTTAACTTATACGAATCATGACACGAGGCAGCCACGGTCAGAGTGTCCAATCACAATGCAGATGTACTAGGCATGATCTTGCAGGTAGTATACTGGTGGCTCGATGCCGCTATTGTCCGTAATGCCTTGACAAAGTTGGCACGTGCCACTGACCATGACCACAAAGTTTACCAAGTACCTTAATAGGCTATGTATCATAACACGAGTCAGCCACGGTCAGAGTGTCCAGTCACACTGCAGATATATTGGGCATGACCTTGCAGGTATAAACAAGGTAGAATACTGGTGGCTCGGTGTGGGCTATTGTGCGCAATGCCTTGAAAAAATTGGCATGTGCCACTGACCATGACCACAAATGTATCCAAGTGACTTTTACTTCGATTGATCATAACATGAGTCAGCCAGGGGCAGAGTGTCCAATCAGAGTGCAGATGTACTAGGCATGATCTTGCAGGTTCAAACAAGGTAGAATTCTGGTGGCTTAGTGTGGATATTGTTCCCATTGCCTTGACAAAGTTGGCATGTGCCACTGACCATGACCACAAATGTTCACCAAGTGACTCTAACTTCTACGATTCGTAACACGAGTCAGCCACGGTCAGAGTGCCCAATCACAGTTCAGATGTACTATGCATGTCCTTGCAGGTATAAACAAGGTAACAAACCGGTGGCTTGGCACGGCTACTTTGCGCAATGCCTTGACAAAGTTGGTTGTGCCACTGACCATGACCACAAAGTTTACCGAGTACCTTAAACGACTATGAATCATAACACGAGTCAGCCACGGTCAGTGTGTCCAATCACAGTGCAGATATACTAGACATGACTTTACAGGTCTAAACAAGGTAGAATACTGGTGGTTCCTTGTGGCTATTGTGTGCAATACCTTGACAAAGTTGGCATGTGCCACTGACCATGACCACAAATGTATCCAAGTGACTTATACTTCTACTGATCATAAAACGAGTCAGACACAGTCAGAGTGTCCAATAACAGTGCAGATTTACTAGGCATGATCTTGCAGGTGCAAACAAGGAACAATACTGGTGGCCCGGTGTGGCTATTGTGCGCAATGCCTTGATAAAGTTGGCATGTGCCACTGACCATGACCACAAAGTTTACCAAGTGACTTAAACTTCTACAAATCGTAACACGAGTCAGCCACGGTCAGAGTGCCCAATCACAGTGCACATCTAATATGCATGACCTTGCAGGTATAAACAAGGTAACAAAATGTTACGTAAAAGTTAAATCGGAACTGTGATTGCGCACAATAGCCACATCGAGCCACCAGTATTCTACCTTGTTTGTACCTGCAAGATAATACCTAGTAAATCTGAAATGTGATTGGGCACTCTGACCATGGTTGACTCGTGTTACGATTCGTAGAAGTTAATGTCACTTGGTAAACTTTGTGGTCATGGCCAGTGGCACATGCCAACTTTGCCAAGGCATTGTGCACAATAGCCACACCGAGCCACCAGTATTCTAACTTGTTCATACGTGTAAGGTCATGCATATTAGATGTGCGCTGTGATTGGGCACCCTCACCCTGGCTGAATCATGTTACGATTCGAGAAGTTAAAGTCACTTGGTAACCTTTGTGGTCATGGTCAGTGGCACATGCCAACTTTGTCAAGGCATTGCGCACAACAGCCACACCGAGCAACCAGTATTGTACCTTGTTTATACTTGCAAGATCATGCCCAGTACATCTGCACTGTGATTGGACTCTCTGACCGTGGCTGACTCGTGGTATGATTCATAGCCGTTTAAGGTACTTGGTAAACTTTGTGGTCATGGTCAGTGGCTCATGCCAACTTTGTCAAGGCATTGCGCACAAAAGCCCCACCGAGCCACCAGTATTCTACCTTGTTTATACCTGCAAGATCATGCCCAGTACATCTGCATTGTGATTGGACAATCTGCCCGTGGCTGACTCGTGTTATGATTCATAGCTGTTTAAGGTACTTGGTAAACTTTGTGGTCATGGTCAGTGGCACATGCCAACTTTGTCAAGGCATTGCACACAATAGCCACACCGAGCCACCAGTATTCTACCTTGTTCATACCTGTAAGATCATGCCCGGCATATCTGCACTGTGATTGGATACTCTGACCGTGGCTGACTCGTGGTATGATTCATAGCCGTTTAAAGTCACTTGGTAAAGGTTGTGGTCATGGTCAGTGGCACATGCCAACTTTGTCAAGGCATTGCGCACAATAGCCACACCGAGCCACCAGTACTCTAACTTGTTCATACCTGTAGTAAGTTCATGCATATTAGATGTGCTCAGTGATTGGGCACTCTGACCGTGGCTGACTCGAATTACGATTCGTAGAAGTTGAAGTCACATGGTAAACGTTGTGGTCAAGGTCAGTAGCACATGCCATCTTTGTCAAGGCATTACGCACAAAAGCCACACCGAGCCACCAGTATTCTACCTTGTTTATACCTGCAAGATCATGCCCAGTACATCTGCACTGTGATTGGACACTCTGACCGTGGCTGACTCGTGTTATGATTCATAGCCGTTTAAGGTACTTGGTAAACATTGTGGTCATAGTCAGGGGCACATGCCAACTTTGTCAAGGCATTGCGCACAAAAGCCACACCGAGCCACCAGTATTCCACCTTGTTTATACTTGCAAAGTCATGCCCAATATATCTGCACTGTGATTGGACACTCTAATCGTGGCTGACTCGTGTTATGATTCATAGCCGTTCCAGGTACTTGGTAAGCTTTGTGGTCATGGTCAGTGGCACATGCCAATTTTGTCAAGGCATTGCGCACAATAGCCGTGCCATGACACCGGTTTTTTACCCTGTTTATACCTGTAAGGTCGTGCACATTAGATGTACGCTGTGATTGGGTACCCTGACCATGGCTGACTCGTGTTACGATTCGTAGAAGTAAAAGTCACTTGGTAAACATTGTGGTCATGGTCAGTGGCACATGCCAACTTTGTCAAGGCATTGCGCACAATAGCCACACCGAGCCACCAGTATTCTACCTTGTTTGTACGTGCAAGGTCATGCCTAAAAAATGGAACTGTGATTGGGCACTCTGACCGTGGCTGACTCGTGTTACGATTTTTAGAAGTTAAAGTCACTTGGTCAACTTTGTGGTCATGGTCAATGGCACATGCCAACTTTGTCGAGGCATTGCGAACAATAGCCATACTGAGCCACCAGTATTCTAACGTGTTCATGCCTGTTTGGTCATGCATATTAGATGTACGCTGTGATTGGGAACTCTGACCGTGGCTGACTCGTGTTACGATTCGTAGAAGTATAAGTCACTTGGTAAACTTTGTGGTCATGGTGAGTGGCACATGCCAACTTTGTCAAGGCATTGCGCACAATAACCACACCAAGCCACCAGTATTCTACCTTGTTTATACCTGCAAGATCATGCCCAGTACATCTGCACTGTGATTGGACACACTCACCGTGGCTGACTCGTGTTTTGATTCATAGCCGTTTAAAGTACTTGGTACACTTTGTGGTCATGGTCAGTGGCACATGCCAACTATGTCAAGGCATTGCGCACAATAGCCACACCGAGCCACCAGTATTTAACCTTGTTTGCACCTGCAAGATCATGCCTAGTACATCTGCACTGTGATTGGACACTCTGACCGTGGCTGACTTGTGTTATGATCAATAGAAGTAAAAGTCACCTGGATACATTTTTAGTCATGGTCAGTGGCACATGCCAACTTTGTCAAGGCATTGCACACAATAGCCACACCGAGTCACCAGTATTCTACCTTTTTTTGCGCCTGCAAGATTATGCCCAGTATATCTGCGCTGTGATTAGACACTCCGACCGTGGCTGACTCGTGTTATGATTCATAGCCGTTTAAGGTACTTGGTAAACTTTGTGGTCATGGTCAGGGGCACACGCCAACTTTGTCAACGCATTGCGCACAATAGCCACACCGAGCCACCAGTATTCTACCTTGTTTATACCTGCAAGGTCATGTCTAGTATATCTGCACTGTTATTGGACACTCTGACCGTGGCTGACTCGTGTTATGATTCATAGCCGTTTAAGGTACTTGGTAAACTTTGTGGTCATGGTCAGGGGCACACGCCAACTTTGTCAACGCATTGCGCACAATAGCCACACCGAGCCACCAGTATTCAACCTTGTTTGTACCCGCAAGATCATGCCTAATACATTTGCACTATGATTGGACACTCTGACCGTGGCTGACTTGTGTTATGATCAAAAGAAGAAAAAGTCACTTGGATACATTTGTGGTCATTGTCCGTGGCACATGGCAACTTTGTCAAGGCATTGCGCACAATAGCCACACCAAGCAACCAGTTTGTTACCTTGTTAATACCTGCAAAGTCATGCCTGGTGCATCTGAACTGTGATTGGGCACTCTGACCGTGGATGGCTAGTGTTATGATCCACAGCCGTTTAAGGTACTTGGTAAACTTTGTGGTCATGGTCAGTGGCACATGCCAAATCTGTCAAGGCATTGCACACAATAGCCACACCGAGCCACCAGTATTCTACCTTGTTTATACTTGTAAGAACATGCCCAGTATATCTGCACTGTGACTGGAGACTCTGACGGTGGTTTACTCGTGTTATGATTAATAGCCGTTTAAAGTCACTTGGTAAACGTTGTGGTCATGGTCAATGGCACATGCCAACTTTGTCAAGGTATTGCGCACAATAGCCACACCGAGCCACCAGTATTCTACCTTGTTTGCACCTGCAAGAGCATGCACAGTATATCTGCACTGTGATAAGACACTCTGACCGTGGCTGACTCGTGTTATGATTCATAGCCGTTTAAGGTACTTGGTAAACTTTTTGGTCATGGTCAGGGGCACACGCCAACTTTGTCAAGGCATTGCGCAAAATAACCACACCAAGCCACTAGTTTTTTACCTTGTTTATACCTGCAAGGGCACGCCCATTATATCTGCACTGTGATTGGACACTCTGATCGTGGCTGACTTGTGTTATGATTCGTAGAAGTTAAAGTCACTTGGATACATTTGTGGTCATGGTCAGTGGCACATGCCAACTTTGTCAAGGCCTTGCGCACAATAGCCACAACGAGCGACCAGTATTCTACCTTGTTTGTACCTGCAAGATCATGCCTAGTAAATCTGAACTGTGATTGGGCACTCTGACCGTGGCTGACTCGTGTTAGGCTTTGTAGAAGTAAAAGTTACTTGGTAAACGTTGTGGTCATGGTCAGTGGAACATGCCAACTTTGTCAAGGCATTGCGCACAATAGCCACACCGAACCACCAGTATTCTAACATGTTCATACCTGTAAGGTCATGCATATAAGATGTGCGCTGTGATTGGGCACTCTGATCGTGGCTGACTCGTGTTACGATTCGTAGAAGTTAAAGTCACTTGGTAAACTTTGTGGTCATGGTCAGTGGCACATGCCAACTTTGTCAAGACATTGTGCACAATAGCCACACCGAGCCACCAGTATTCTACCTTGTCTATACCTGCAAGATCATGCCCAGTACATCTGCACTCTGATTGGATACTCTGACTGTGGCTGAGGTGTGTTATGATTCATAGCCGTTTAAGGTACTTGGTAAACTTTGTGGTCATGGTCAGTGGCACATGCCAACTTTGTCAAGGAGTTGCGCACAATAGCCATGCCAAGCCACCGGTTTTTTACCTTTTTTATACCTACAAGGTCATGCCTAGTACATCTGAATTGTGAATGGACACTCTGACCGTGGCTGACTCGTGTTATGATTCGTAGCCGTTTAAGGTACTTGGTAAACTTTGTGGTCATGGTCAGTGGCACATGCCACCTTTACCAAGGCATTGCACACAATAGCCACACCAAGCCACCAGTATTCTGCCTTGTTTATACCTGTAAGATCATGTCCAGTATATCTGCCTGTGATTGGACAACCTGACTGTGGCTGATTCGTGATATGATTCATAGCCGTTTAAAGTCACTTGGTAATCTTTGTGGTCATGGTCAGTGGCACATGCCAACTTTGTCAAGGCATTGCGCACAATAGCGACACCGAGCCACCAGTATTCTACCTTGTTTGCACCTGCAAGATAATGCCCAGTAAATCTGCACTGTAATTGGACACTTTGACCGTGGCTTACTTGTGTTATGTTCAAGAGAAGTAAAAGTCACTTGGATACATTTGTGGTCATGGTCAGTGGCACATGCGAACTTTGTCAAGGCATTGCGCGCAATAGCCACACCGAGCCACGAGTATTCTCCCTTGTTTGCGCATGCAAGATCATGCCCAGTATATCTGCACTGTGATTGGACTCTCTGACCGTGGCTCACTCGTGTTATGGTTGAGAGCCGTTTAAGGTACTTGGTAACTTTGTGGTCTTGGTCAGTGGCACATGCCAATTTGGTCAAGGCATTGCGCAAAACAGCCACACCGAGCCACTAGTATTCTACCCTGTTTGCACCTACAAGATCATGCCTAGTACATGTGCACTGTGATTGGACACTCTGACCGTGGCTGACTCGTGTTATGATCAATAGAAGTAAAAGTCACTTGGATACATTTGTGGTCATGGTCAGTGGCACATGCCAACATTGTCAAGGCATGCCGCACAATAGCCACACCGAGCCACCAGTTTTCTACCTTGTTTATACCTGTAAGGTCATGCTTAGTATATCTGCACTGTGATTGGACACTCTGACCGTGGCTGACTCGTGTTATGATCAAAAGAAGTAAAAGCCACTTGGATACATTTGTGGTCATGGTCAGTGGCACATGCCAACTTTGTCAAGGCATACGGCACAAAAGCCACACCTAGCCACCAGTATTCTACCTTGTTGATGCCCCCAATTTTGCCACACTCTCAACTTTCTCTCGGCCATTTTCACTCCGTGCTATCCGCGGATCGTGTACCCTGACTGCGGCTACCACTATGGTCTGGTGTGCAGCGGATTCCAAACACTAACTCTGAATAACAGGCAACTCCTCGGACCACTGATCTGGACTCGTGCGCAAGAACCTCATCGATAAGTGACACTCCGCGGTCCACTTCTCGCCACACATGAGCCCGCCACCTCGTGGCCTCCGGCTCATTTCCGCGGAACCCCGTTCCGCGGCCGTGTACAAGCAAGGACACCGACGGCAACTCACTTCACCCCGGGCTTGGTTCTTGGAGCACTTCATCTCCCAGACCGCGGATGGAACAGCGGAGGCAATGGAGGACAGAGGAGCAAAGAGCAGAGGATAGGGATGGGAGTGGGTAAACGTCTTTGATAATCCAAGGCAAGGTTCATTGAATGCGAAGTACTGATGCATGAGCAATCAAGACTGAGGTGCGAGTTGTGCTATTGCTACCTAGGCCTTTTCTACTTGGGACTCTGTACGACGTGTCTACACGCCGTGGGTCTCATCCCTCTCACTCCATTCTCTTTCCTCCTACTTGGACTCTACACGGTGCAGCTACGCATCGCGGGTCTCGTCCTTCAACACACAGGAGACATCATTCTCATCCCTCCTACGTATTCTTCTTCATCCGCGGCTCGTGCACGCGGTCTTCGTGTTCTTCCTTGAATCTTCGTCTTCCACGGTACATCTCCAGGAGCTCCCCCGTGATTGATGCACGACCTCTCCTGCTGATTGGCCGTTTCTCCCCTGATTGCTCGGTTCGTCCGCTGACCTGCCTGTGCCCTTCCAGTGACTGTGGATCTTGCTGTGGCTTGGTCTTTGTTCCATTTGTGCCGCAGGCTTCCCCGCCACTGCTTCCCGCCTTTCTCAACTTCTGCCACAAGCGCTTGAGATAGCCGTGGACAGGTCGCTGCATGTGATGGTGCTAACTTGCGTCATCTCTCCTGCAGATGCCCTGGTCCTCTCCGCCCCTGGATTCTGCGCTATCCCATGCTCAATCGCGTCCGCGGGAGCCAGCGTTCCTTACGCGGACCTCAGGTTACCCAGACCTTGCCTCCACGGATTGGCCTTCCCTGCGGAGGTTCGGTCGAAGTGTCCCTGACACTGATGCCCCCAGCCCCCCCTTTTCGCAAGACTCTGCCCCAGAGTCTCTCAGCGAGTCATCCGCTTGAAGTGTCTGCGGGGCCTGGAGCAGTTCTGTTCTTGGCATGGCCTGCAGTACTTTTCTACAGCCCCTCCCTTCCACTGGAACTTCTCCGCACACTCATCGTGGACGAAGAGTCTGCATCCTTCACACCGCGCCCCTAACGTGGGTGCGTTGATCAGCTGCTTGTACGAGGAGCAGTGTGGCGCGCGTTCGTACTTCATGCAGCTTGAGCATCGATAAATTCTCTTGCCCTCGTTACTCCGCCCCACTTCCTTGGTGCAGGACTCGTGCGCGAGACCCCCGTAGTGCTCGCAGCGAAAGACTGTCCCTTTGAGCCGGCCCATGCAGTTGTCTCCGGTGCAGGAACGCTTGTTGGAGAACTTCCACTTGATCTTCCGCGCCTTGTTGTAACAAGTGCTACAGTTCCAGATGTCCTCCTTTCTGCGCATCCCACACCGCAGATGGCACATGGTCTTTCACATTCCGCAGGGCTTGCCAAACTTGTTCAAATCCTCTTCACACGCTCAGGAGGCTGGTGCCAAGGTCTTGTTCTCGAAGGCCAGCGAGGCCCCTTCATCTGTGGTTGCCACTCCCACGCACTTGTGGCACTGTCCTGTCCAAACCAAGCCGGCTGTCACAAGGCAAGCCTGGTGGGCTAACCTTTTGCATTGGGTGCAGTGTTTGCCCTTGCTGACAGCCTTGACACAGGTGGGACAGTTCTCCGCGGATGCCGCGGGCGAGTCCTGCTCTTCCTCGCCTTCTGAGTCCACCTCCTCCCCCTGTGCGGTCACCCGAGGTGGCTTCTGAACTCCGTGCTGAACTTCGATTTCTCGGTAACACCGCCCACACCTTCTTGGTCCGCAGCATCCTCCCTTGTCATCCCGCGGCTGCTCTAGGCACCTCTCGTATATCCTTTGGTGACAGTTTTCGTAGTCCTGCACCGTCCTGTCCCTGCTGTGTCCACATTGGGCTTATGTCTTACGCTCCTTCTCCTTCCGAGTCTGCTCCGCGGGTGTCATCCGTCCCTCTTCCTACCACCGGTGCATGGTGGCTCCCGAGACCGTGCGGGGTCCTTGCCGTGCTCCCGCATGTGTCTCCTCTTCCTCTTCTTCCTCATCCTCTTCCTCCGGGTCCCAATGCCCGCCTGTCTCTTCTCCTCCTGAGTCTGGTCCGGCCCCGTCATCTCCTCCCTTCTTCTGCTCTGCGTCCTCCTCTCGGCCCTCGTTCATGCACTTCGGGCAAGTGCGATTCCGCCCAATGCAGCTCTTTACCAGTCCCTGGTGCGCCGGCTGGCCACAGATGCGCAAACACCTTCAGGAGTAGCGCCTCAGGCAAGTGTTCCCCACACCACACACAAGGACCCATGTAGCTGGCCAGTTTGCGGGGGCTCATAGGTTCCTTTTTCCGCGGAGTGGCGGCGGGCACCCTTGTAGTCGTCTCTTCACTGCCTGTTTGCCGTGGCTCTGACTGCTCCGGTCGTTCTTGCTGTTCCTGCTGCTGGCCCCTTTGCTCCTCCACTCGCCACCGCTGCCCTGCTTGCACTTCCCCTACGGAGACCTCCTGCACGTCAGAGCCGTCCGTCGGCTCCTCCCCCTGCGGCTCTTGGCTCCACGCCACCTCCTGATCCGACACTTGAGCTTCGCACTGCTCCAATACCTCCTCTGCTTGCCAGCCTCTCGAGCGCTTGCGTTCTTCGAGCGGAGGAAGCTCCCCACCTGTTCCTGGTATGTGTGTCTGCCAGGCTGGGGGTAGCAGGACAAACTCGGTGGCCGGGTAGCTCCGCTCGCTGAATCCATCCGGCCCTTCCAGCCAAACGTGCCCTGCGTCCACGGTGGCCACGCGGTACACCTCCCGGGCCTCCTCCACTTCGCGTCCCGCGCCTGGGAATGGACGGAGGTAAACCAGGTTCCCTTCCCTGATTGGCCCGTGGTGGAGGCATCGGTTTGCGGCGTCGTATCCGCGCCAGGCCGAGACAGAGGCCCGGAGTCGTGCCTCGGCCCTCACTGTGGACGTCTTCCGGCAGCGCTCCCGGTACCACTCCTGCACTTCCTTGTCCCTTGCCGCCTCTTCCGCCTCCTCCGAGCGGCCACTCTGCTGCTGTTCCGAATCCAGGGACAACCGCAGTGGTGTCTGCGGCATGCCCAATGCCGCGCGCGGGGGCTGTCCGAAGAGGAGGGTGTGTGGGAGAAATGACATGGCGCGGTTGGGGGTAACATTGATGAAGTGTGTGGTCTTCTTCAGGGTTTCCCCCCAGTCGTTGCTCTCCGCGGTGGCCACTGCTCGCTCCAGGATGTCGTGCAGCCTCTCGACTTAGCTCTGGGATTGTGGCGGGTACCGCCCGGAATGTACGTACTACACGCCCCACTCCGCGAGCTCCTCGCGGAACGCCCCTGCAAACTCAGTACCGTTGTCGCTGTGCACTACGCGGCAGCCTCCGAAGTGGTAGAAGATCTCTTCCCAAATGAAGCGGGCTGTTCGCGCGAAGGATTTGTCGGGGATAGCCAGGACCCAGATGTAATTGGTGAAGTGGTCAACCGCCGTAATCTAGTACCGCTCCCCTTGGGCGCAGCGAGGACGAGGCCCATAAAAGTTGATGATGATGCGGTCCAGGGGCTCGCCGATGGGAGAGGGTAAGAAGAGGGGCATGTCTCGCAATGTGATCCTTCGGTGCCGCTCGCATGGGGTGCAGTGTTGCACCACCTCTCTGACTATTGCCAGGAGTTTTGGTACATGTAGGATGGGAGACAGCCGTTCCTTAAGTGCTTGCACGCCGGAGTGGTGGTGACGGAGGTAGGCCTCGATTACCGCTCTCTGCATGGTGGATAGAGGTACCCACAAGACATGCGGCGTGGTACGCCAGAGGCGACCGCCCTCCCACGCATACTGCTCACAGAGGCCGGCGAGGTCGTCCTTCTTCCGCCTGTCGTACTCCACCCCCATCTGAGCCCCCAGGGTTGTGTATACCTTCTGCGCCTCCTCTTTCTGTTGCTCCTTGGTTGTGGCGCGGAGCAAGATGTGTGCTGTTTGCCAGATCCGCTAGTCATGCATTTCGACAGGTCCCTTCGCCTTTCCTGCCTTTTCCGTGGCAGCCTCTCCCGGCTTCCTCTTTTTCTCCTTCTTCAGCGCCAGCAATCCCTGGGCCCGCCTTGCATCCTGTGCCGCCTTCATTGCCTGTAGGCACCGCTGGTGCTCCTCATTGTAGGCGGGGGGTTCCCTATCCCAGCTGTCCGGGGCTGGGAAGAGACGCAGGTGTCAGAAGAATGTAGACGCGAGAACAGCAGTGGTAGAAGCAGGCAGAAGTGTCAGAACACGCAAGCATATGTCAGCGGAGTGACGTAGGCGAAGGCGGTCCGAGGACTTGGTCGCGGAAGCTGATAGAAGCTGAGAGGCGAGATAGCTGAGGTAGACGGTTGACGTGAGAGAGAGTGTTGGCGAGATGAGTGATGGTTGGGTGAGTATGAGAGCTGAGCGAAGGAACAAGAGTGACGGAGCGAAGCGTTGAGAGAGGCTAGCGAAGACAAAGAATGCGAGGATCGAGCAAAGCGAAGACACGGCGGTGAAGCCGCGGAACCAAAGGGGAACAGGATGAGTAGAACTGTTCTGGTTAAACTAGGGAGGGAATGAACATCCTCCATATATACTACAGAACAGGACAAAGTAAGTATTAATGGCTTCTTTCCGCTAGCCGGACGCGTGACGACGTGGTCGCTTATGAGGGGCGGCTCGACTCTAGTAGAACGGTCGTGACCGCCTAGCCGTTGCCAAGGTGGTTCGGTGTGCGACCTGAACCAGCACCAAGAACTTGGATTATCCGAGGGGTATATATATTGTGAGGGAGACCTTGTCGGAGTCATATTTCTGACATCCCCCCTGAATCCGACAAGGCATGAATACCTGAGTGCCTATAGGGCATCGGTGTCTAGGTGTCGTTGTCTGATGGGGGGATTTACCACTCCACGGAGAGAGAGGATGATCACGTTGCAGAGGTTCGGGTTCCACGCTGCTGCCACAAGAGTGTGCCACATTACTGCGACAGGTGACACTTCATCAATGATCCTGTGGTAGACAGTATGGGTGGTGTCTCGTAAGCATCTTTTTATGTCCTGCAAGGTTGTCATGTATGCCCTTGGGGGACATCCGGGGTTATCATAAACTCCTTCCAAAAATAGGGAGAGCTGATATCCGCGGAGAAAAGAGTGCTTTGTCTTGACTTGTATGCCACCACACCAGTCGTGGATGTTTTCTCCCAACTGATCCAGAACGGGAATGTGTGTCCAGTCGAGGGCTTGTGCTGCCATGATGGTTGGTTATTGAGACTGCGTGGCAGTTGTTTGGTGTTTGGTTGGTGCGATTTGAGCAGGGTTGACCTTGCTGAGGAAGGAGAGGGTGGAGAGTGATAAAGAAGAGAGTGAAGAGCTGCAGGAGTCTGCGTGGGTGTAGGTCACTTGTGTGGTGCTACCAGGCAGACCCGTTTGCCGAGCAGATGAGTGAGGCTGGTTATAGGTTGGGGAGGAATGCTGAAAGGAAGGTGAGCGTTGCGGGGGAGGACGAGTGCTGGAAAGGTTTGGATAAGAGTGGTGCTCATCTCAGAACAGCAGATGCGGCTGGGCAGGTCCGTACTTTGTCCTCATAAACAGGTTTGATGGGAAGTGCTGAGTGATGGAATGGGCGCAGGGTGGAACGTAGGTCGCTGCAAAGCTGGCGATGCGCCCGGGCGGATGCTGAAGGCGGATGATGGCGGAGGGTAATGGCGAAGAAGCGACTGATGATGGAGTGGGCGCAGAGGTAAAACCACGTGCGTGGCGGATGTTTTCGGCGTGGGCGCAGGGCGTCGCAGAACAGGCGATACGACCGGGCGGATCCTTATGCCGAGCTGAGGACGATGTAGATGGCAAGGAATGATTGATGATGGAGTGGTCGCAGGGGCGAAACCACGTGCGCGATGAATGTTTTCGACGTGGGTGCAGGCCGTCGCGGAAAAGGCGATGCGACCGGGCAGATCCTTGTGCCGAGCGGAACGAAAGTGAATGATGGCGGAGGAATGATGGATGGTGGAGTGGGCGCAGGGGCGAGCCGCGTGCGCTTGAAGGGAGTTTTGGCATGGGTGCAGGTCGTCGCAAAACGGCGATGCGACCGGGCGGATCCTTGTGCCGAGCAATTGCTGAAGCGGAGGCTGATGATGATGGAGTGGACGCAGGGGCGAACCGCGTACGCTGAAGGAAGTTTCAGCGTGGGCGCAGGTCGTCGCGGAAAAAAGGCGATGCGAGTGGGCAGATCCTCATGCCGAGCTGGAAGCGATTGCGGAAGCGGAGGAATCGATTGATTGATGAGTGGACGCAGGGATGGAACCATGTGCGTGAAGAGATGATGCTGATGAAGATGATGGATGCAAAGGCGGCGCGGAGGATAATCATGATGGAAAGACGAAGATGAGGCAAGAGACGGACGACTGATGAAGCTGAGGAGACTGGAGTGAGGAGGAGAAGGAGGAACTGATGGCAGCAGATGAGGATGACGCGAGGAGCGAAGGCAGAAGGCTGAAGATGATGCTGAAGAGGAGAGGTAGGGAGCGATGCAGGCGGAGGACGGTGTGATGAGAGGCAATGCGGCAGGGAGATGGAGAGACACAACTACTTCTTCTGCGTTCAGGAGAGTGACGGCTTGTTCCCCAGTTGGCTCGGAAGTGGGAGCAGGAAGACTGGTGGTGTCCGATATCCTGTCAGCTGGAAGAGGTTGGTTGTGGTAGAGGGAGTCAGGCAGCGGGCAGGGATACTAGACCGCTGATGTCAGGAGAGTGACGGCTTGTTCCCCAGTTGGCTCGGAAGTGGGAGCAGGAAGACTGGTGGTGTCCGATATCCTGTCAGCTGGAAGAGGTTGGTTGTGGTAGAGGGAGTCAGGCAGCGGGCAGGGATACTAGACCGCTGATGTCAGGAGAGTGACGGCTTGTTCCCCAGTTGGCTCGGAAGTGGGAGCAAGAAGATTGGTGGTGTCCGATATCCTGACGGCGGTAGTTTTGGCTGTAGCTGCTGACGAGGCGAGAAGGTGATGCGAGGAGGCGGCTCGAGATGATGGACGTGGGCGGAATGGGGATGGCGGCGAGGAAGTGGCAGATGGAGCTGATGAGATGAAATAGAGGAGGAGGAGATGCTGGCGGAGGCGGTTATGATGAGGCAGCGGATGGTAGGCGGTAGGAAGCTTCTCGGTAGTTGACGGCAGGCGGCGGCTCGAGAGTCACTTGCATTTGATGTAGGCGACACGTCACCGGTTGTTAGCCATGGGCGCAGAAATGGGCGCAGGGACTTCTTAGGATGACGAGGCATTTCTTCAACGTAGAGAGCTCGTAAGTCAGAGCTGTTGATGTCAGCTGCGGATGAAGCGGAGAGGCGCGGGGTGATGGCAGCGGCGACAGAGGAATGTGAGCAGAAGCGATTGAGAAGTGAGGGAGGCAGAGTGATGACGCGATTCCAAGGCACCAGGTGATGTTGCCTGATGCTCTGATACCATGTCAGAAGAATGTAGACGTGAGAATAGCAGCGGTAGAAGCAGGCAGAAGCGTCAGAACACGCAAGCATACGTCAGCGGAGTGACGTAGGCGAAGGCGGTCCGAGGAGTTAGTCGCGGAAGCTGATAGAAGCTGAGAGGCGAGATAGCTGAGGTAGACGATTAACGTGAGAGAGAGTGCTGGCGAGATGAGTAATGGTTGGGTGAGTATGAGAGCTGAGCAAAGCAACAAGAGTGATGGAGCGAAGCGTTGAGAGAGGCTGGCGAAGACAAAGAATGCGAGGAGCGAGCAGAGCGAAGACACGGCGGTGAAGCCGCGGAACCAAAGGGGAACAGGATGAGTAGAACTGTGCTGGTTAAACTAGGGAGGGAATGAACATCCTCCGTATATACTGCAAAACAAGAGAAAGTAAGTATTAACGGCTTCTTTCCGCTAGCCGGACGCGTGACGATGTGGTCGCTTATTAGGGGCGGCTCAGCTCTAGTAGAACGGTCGTGACCGCCTAGCCGTTGCTAAGGTGGTTCGGTGTGCGACCTGAACCAGCACCAAGAACTCGGATTATCCGAGGGGTATATATATTGTGAGGGAGACCTTGTCGGAGTCATATTTCAGACAGCAAGATCCCCACCGCGCGTAGCTCCCCTTTGTCCCACTTGTTCCGCAGCCCCACCTCAGGTGGTGCACCGTGCCGCCGACTTTGTGCACCGCGGGCATCATCTGTGTTTATCTCTGGCTTCCGCCCTTCCACCGCCTCGCAGAGCCACAGCAAGCCCTGTTCCTTTACGATAGGTTTTTCTTCGTCGGGTTCTGGTGATTCACCAAGCTCGGAGATCACCAACCCCCCGTCCTTTTCTTTGCTGCGACCGCCACGGCGCTTTCCCCGGCCCCTTTCTCATGGTGAGCTGTTGCGCCGAAGCCTCCCAAGAGGGGTTGCAGCTGGGTTGGGAGAGGTGGTGCTGCTTGCTGAGCTTGGCGAAGGGCACGCCAACGGTTCTGTCCTCGATGGTCCGCTTCTCCTGTCCTTGGCGGCGGGAGGTCGGCGTGGTCTCCGTGAATGGGGCCTGTCTTTCTGCGGCTGATTCCTTCCTGGTAGCCACACGGCTGATCGAGACTGCGTGGTGTGAGGTAGCCTGCGTGCTGGTGACCGCGGACGCCGCGGCCCTCCTGGCCGCATCCTGAAGCTTGGCCTGTTTGTCTCGCAGGGTTGCCGACAAGGCTGGTCGGGAAGCGTTCTTCGATGCTTCCTTTCTGGCTGCAGCTGCTTTTGCCTGCGCGCGTACATCCTGTGCCCGCCTTCCACTTCCTTCTTGTGTTTCTCCCTGCTGCTCCGCTGTCCGCCTCCCTTTTGCTTCTTCAGTTGCAGCCGTCGCTGCCTCTGCTGCCGCTTTTTCAGCCTCCACCTCCTCCTCTGCCTTCCTTTCGACCTCCACCACAGCTTGTCCCATCTCCTTTGCTTCTGTAGCTGCTTCCCTTGTTGCTGCTCCTGCCTCCGCTAGTTCCGCTTCGAGCTCCGCGGCCACCTGTGCCACAGCCGCCTCTGCCTTCTACTTCTATTCCTCCGCCCTCTGCCGCCAGACGGCCTGCAATTTGTTCCGTGTTTGTGTGAGCTCGGGGGATTCACGAAGGTATTCTTGGACCGAGCCACCAGTATTCTACCTTGTTTATACCTGCAATAGCCATGCCAAGCCACTAGTATTCTACCTTGTTTGTACCTGCAAGATCATGCCGAGTACATGTGCACTATGATTGGACACTCTGACCGTGGCTGACTCGTGTTATGATTTGTAGAAGTTAAAGTCACTTGGTAAACTTTGTGGTAATGGTCAGTGGCACATGCCAACTTTGTCAAGTTATTGCGCACAATCGCCACACCGAGCCACCAGTATTGTACCTTGTTTATACCTGCAAGTTCATGCCTAGTACATCTGCACTGTGATTGAACACTCTGACCGTGGCTGACTCGTGTTATGATTCATAGCCGTTTAATGTACTTGGTAAGCTTTGTGGTCATGGTCAGTGGCACATGCCAACTTTGTCAAGGCATTGCACACAATAGCCCTGCCAAGCCACCGGCTTGTTACCTTGTTTATACCTGCAAGGTCATGCATATAAGATGTGAGCTTTGATTGGGTACTCTGAACGTGGCTGACTTGTGTTACGATTCGTAGAAGTTAAAGTCACTTGGTAAACTTTGTGGTCATGGTCAGTGGCACATGCCAACTTTGTCAAGGCATTGCGCACAATAGCCGCACCGAACCACCAGTATTCTACCTTGTTTATACCTGCAAGGTCATGCCCAGTATATCTGCATTGTCATTGGACACTCTGACCGTGGCTGACTCGTGTTATGATTTGTAGAAGTTAAAGTCACGTGGTAAACATTGTGGTCATGGTCAGTGGCACATGCCAACTTTGTCAAGGCATTGCGAATCATAGCCATGCCAAGCCATCAGAATTCTACCTTATTTTTACATGTAAGATCATGTCCAGGACATCTGCACTGTGTTTGGACACTGTGACCGTGGCTGACCCGTGTTATGATTCGTAGAAGTTAAAGTCACTGGTAAACTTTGTGGCAATGGTCAGTGGCACATGCCAACTTTGTCAAGGCATTGCGCACAATAGCC